>JBBPCZ010136303.1:0-21395 GCA_037974445.1 Brycinus macrolepidotus | reverse complement strand
CAGTACACTTACACACTTAATCACTTCTCTTTCTGAAAAGCTCTGACTCTATCAGACTATGTTTGTGTGTGTGTGTGTGTATGAGTGAGTGTGTGTGAGACAGAGAGAGAGAGAGAGAGTCCTGCATTCCTTTTTCTTATTAAATGGGAAATATGAGAAACGCAAAAGGTGGTCTGGAAAAACATTTACCTCTATAGTAGAGTGTGTGTGTGTGTGTGTGTGTGTGTGTGAGAGAGAGAGAGAGAGAGAGAGAGAGAGAGTATGGGTGTGGGTAATAGGAGAAATACTGTATGAAATCTTCATCTTCTTGTTTTCGTACTTTAAAACTCAGGACGATTGAAACTATATTAAAGAGCTATACATGTTTACAAGGGTTTACAACAAGAGGTATATGACAAAAAACCTTTAAAAATATATACATTTTTTCACATAGTTTTTCTCTGTTCGTTTGTACACTGAATTTCATTGTTTTTTCACTCTGTGTTTGCTTTTTCTATTATTTTACTCCATTTTTTTTTTTTTTTTTTTACATTTTTTACAGATTTCTTTCCTGGATAATTGCATTGCAGAAAATTCCTTCTTATTTAATTATGTTAATAATCAAACATGTCTTCAAACTTTTGATGGACAGTGTGTCTGTTTCCTCACTGTTTGTCTGTTTCCTCACATTACGTAATGTGTGTATAGAGCAAATACGTGTCCAAGTGTCCTGTGAAGTACACCACAAATCCAGTAAAAACTCACAGTGCTTCAGTTAACAAAAGAGTCCAGCAGCATGTGGATTTTACAGGACACCGTGTGAGGCTTAGGTTGGGCTCAAGGTTTGTGTGGAACTCACAAGGCAGAGACTTGAGACTCGACTTTGACTCTCAGCCAGAGACTGGAGACTGAACAATGACTCACACTCACACTCAGATTTACATGCCAGAAACTCAAGACATCACTGACTGACACGTCAGACACTCAAGACTCAACTTTGACTCATACCCAGAGACTCAAGGCTTGCATCGAACCCGCAGCCAAGACCCATGACTTGACTCAGACTCCTACCCAGGAAACAACTCAAGAATCAACTCAGACTCGCACCCCAGAGACTCAAAACTTGACTCAGTCTCACAGCTTGACTTGAAGTCACAGCCCAGAGACTCAACACTTGACTAGGAAACACAAGACTCGGCTCAGACTCGCACCCCAGAGATTCACATAGCAGAGATTTTTGACTCAACTCAGTTCACATCCAGAGACTCAAGACTCGAACCCTAAAGACTCACGGTACAACTCAGACTGGCAGACCAGAGACCTGAGACTTGATACTTACCCAGGAGACATCACACATAGACTCATCACGAGACTTCACATAGACTGATACTCTGGAGACACAAGATTGGTCTTAGACACACATTGCAGAGATCTGAGACTCACATCCAGGGACTCAAGACTCCACTCACACAACAAAAGCCTGAGATCCAAATCAGACTCACACTTATAGGCTCTAGACTCAACTTTTGGTTCATAAACAGAGACTCAAGACTTGACCCGGCTTTGCATCATGCCAGATTACACCCTTACCCGTTATAAAATCGCGGTAAAGTGTAATTTGCTAAATTTACCCACAATTTGCTAAATCTATACGTTGTACAGTACATGAGAAAAAAAAACAAAACATTTTAATAGGTAACACCCCCACACACATGACAGACCACTACAAGCATTTGAGTTACAGTGTTAGATTAAAGATTTAAGACAATTTCACTCAATGATAATTGACCTCTACTGAGGTTGGAAAAATATTACGGACCACTGGGCTAGAGCATGGGCAACACATCAACAGATGGGCTACAGTCTCTAACTGTACACTGGAGGGGGGTTTCTAATAAAGTGTCCAGTGAGTGTGTATCCAAGCCAAGTCTGTGTGGGCACAATGTGAAATATGGGGTGTATTTTAGAGAGGGAAAGGCTGCGTTTGCCCTCTGCATAATGGGGTGAAGCGAAGCAATAACTGATTTTAAGCCTGTTTTCTTTGACCATTTAAAATGGGGGTTCATGGAGTTGGGCTGATTTGAGGTCAGTTTTAATGCGACCGTTCTCTCCAGGGTTTGTTGCTATGGCCTGTTGCTATAACACGAGCCATGGTCATCGAGCATGGAGAAACTCCCACAGGGGGAAGCCTGCCTGCCTGCCTATCCGTCTCTCTCAGACACACACACACACACACACACACATACACAGACTGCTTCTATCTTTCTCTCCACCCACAGGCAAGCCCATTTCATTCCCATTAACTACTGAGGAGAGAAAGAGAAAAAAAGAGAGAAACTGACTGTCAGAAAAGAAGGAGAGAAGGAATGAGGATTTTGAAAGTGAAAGGAAATCGGAATGAGTCTAGCCCAGTGGTCTGCAAAATTTTTTTATAATGGAGACCACATTCAAAGGAGCTTATTGTTAATTGATGTTTACTTTAGCTGATTTTATGTCTACTTTTGGGAAGTGTACTTTGTTTAAAATGTTATATGAAACCTTGCTGTAGAAATCTGCTTAAACCGAATGGAATAAGGCAAAAAAATGTGGACCAACTAGGATAACCCAGAGGACATTTTGAATATATATATATATATATTAGGGGTGTCGAATTAACGCGTTAATTTCAATCAATTAATCACAGAAAAAATAAAGCGTAAAAAAAAATAACGCTGATTAATCTCATACCGTGGTGACTCTTTAACCCGGTCCGGTTCTGGACACAGGTGCTCTGTAAAATGAAGGAGGAGATGAGAACGCGCTGCTTGGCCCAGTGAACTGAAAGTTTACATTTAAAAATGGACAGACAGTTTATAGGAGGATCGTTATCTGCAGTTCATGCAATAAGGAATTTTTGTATCATCGGAGTACATCAAGTCTAAAATATCACCTCAACGCAAAGCATTTAGGAGCTAACCCGGCGGTCCGAGCCAACACAGCCCGATCCCAGCGCCCGCGGCCCGCCACACTGGACCAGGCACTCAGACCCAAACTGAGCACGTCTGCCTGTGACCGACTAACTCTCTAACTCCCTAACTCCCTAACCCCCTGGTCTCTGTTGCTGAGTTTATTTTGAGATGCCTTGTATGCATGGGCACCGGAACCATTATATTAGGGGGTGACATGTCCCCCACACTTTTAAAAATCATTACTTATTTTCTTATTTCCATACAGACTGTAGGTATCTAAGTAAAAGTTTTATTACTAATCTAGGCCATTCAGTCCATTACTTCACAGAGATGGATGTAGCTCCAAACCTTGGTATTACCATAAGTCTCAGGTATGTTTCATGTATGTCTCACCTGCTAAAATGTCCTCGTTCATATAGAGTGGCCATAAGTAGCATTAGAATCACTGCGGAGAAGTGAAAGTATACTTTGCTGCTAACATAATATAGGGATTCCCATAAAGATGTAATGAATATTGGCATTATTGTTATGATAGTAACTGAACAAAACAAAGAAAAATGCATTATATTGCCAATGATTAGGTGTTACCCTGTTCAAAACCTGTCCTTCAAAGACCTTTAAAAATGAGTGAAAAACCAATGCAAGCCTATGGGGAACACTTATTTCAGAGTAGTATGCGCTGCTAGAGCATTAGGGCGGCCTCAGTTTTGTATATATATCAGTTATTTTCAATTGGTAAGATGTGGAGAACTAGATATTGGTAAAGATAAGCTATCTTTTTGGAGAGAGACAAGTTTTTTTTTTTTCTCCTAAAAATGAGATTCTTTTTCCAGTGTAGACTTTTAGTTTAATTAATTTTCTGAAGGATTCACTGAAAAAATATTATATACAATGAAAAGATGTTCACATTTCTACAAGCTTTACATGTCCTTACTTAAGCAGAGCTGCCATAAGTAGTGTTAAATCCAGTGTGGAAAAGTGAAAGGACTGCACTGCTACCTTGAAGCTAACAAACTGTAAACCCCATAGAGGTGATATTATTGCAGCAGTAGCACAATTGGTGTATCATTATATGAAAAGAAAGATTTTCTTCTCTGAAGAGAACCTGCAAGTCTTGGGGGACACTAATAGGAGTGTGTCTTGATGGAATGGTGTGCCCTCTGTGGGCTATGTAGGTGTCTAGTGTGTATCTATAACTTGCAAATGAAGGTCGGGTTCCCTAACATGATTTTGTGTTTAAAATATGAATACATTCTTATTTGAGCAGATTCTGTAGGCCTCATTGGCATGCTATGGGTACCAAAATGGTGAACCTACAGACCACTGGTTTACATAAAGATAAAGATGAGATGATATTAGAAATAGAACACACACTTGCATGTATACACGCATGTTTCATTCAATTAGTAGTTCTGCAAGCCTGTGGAGCACAGCTGCCATTTACACACTACCTTGTGCTCTCTCCCTCTCTCTCTCTCTCTCCATTTAAACACACACACACACACACACACACACACACACACACACACACACACACAGACTTCCATGCAGTTATCTCTCTGAGAGAGAAGGGTCAACCATTCATCCTGTCCCATTATAGCGGACACTGCGGCGAAATAGTCCAATAAATCAGTGTCAGCACACACACATACACCCTAACCAGCTCCAACTCTTGCTGCCTAACCATCTTTTAGGTCGGGGCTAAACAGAAGGCCAGTCTCTTCTCATTCACACACGCACACACACACACACACACACACACACACATCCCATAACAAGCTGAGTGTTAGAAACGTCTGCACTTTTGTGGCAAATTTAATTGAAAAATAATCCTAAGATCATGAGAGAGAAAGGGAGAGAGAGAGAGAGATAGAGATAGGAAAAAAGAGAAAAATATAAGAGGTTATTTAATTTGAAATGCAATAAACTGTAATGTTAAAAACTCAGAAGTCACATGTAGTTACATGTGGTTTTGAATAGCAAATGAATTGGCAATATTTCTGTTGTTCACACTGCTCCTCCTGGTAAGCCCGTGATGAATCACGCCACCACCTGGCAGCCTGACGAATCAGGGATTGGGACATGCAGGAGGTCGCTATCTGCTTCCTGAATGCAGAGTGCTGACTGTCTGGGGCTGTTTTTCAGGGTTTAGGATGGAAATCCTTCATGGTTTTTCCAGTGAAGGGAAATCTTGATGCCACAACATTCAGTGACATCCTGGAGCAGAGGTTTCTGACCCCTTGCAACTTGTGGTCCACACATCTGACCCACAAGAAGATTGAACCAACCTGACCTAAGATAAGATAAGATAAGATAAACCTTTATTAGCCCCGCAAGAGGGAAATTTGCATTGTCACAGCAGAAAGTCGGCAGTACAAAGGTAAGAGCAGCAAAAATTAAAACACAATAGAATAGAATAAAAAACTATACCAACAGTACAGTATAAAATGTACACTATACAATGTAATGCAATGACTGATGTGTTTGACAGCTGTCAAGTGCTGGGTGTCAGGAAAGTTTATTTTAATAATGGTTAGATATATACCCGCTACAGTCAGCTCGGTAATTATGTGCACCCTTAGTAAAGAAAGCATGAAAAAAGATCTCCAAGGATCACAGTTTGATTTAATGGCAACATTTTAGAATCACTGAGTCTCCAAGACTACAATTAAACAGCACCTCTATGAGCCACAAATGCCAAGAACAACAGTAAAAAAAAAACTGGCAAGAAGAAAGTCTTTGCTTTCATCAGGCCACAAGTGTAAGCACCTAAAGTTTGTTAGACGCTATTGATTATATAGTCAGTAACAAAAGAAGGGTGGCATAAAAAAGGGTGGTTATACAGAAAAGAACATCAACATAATTGTTAAAAATGGTTAGGGTTAGGGTCTGTTTTCCCTCCAAAGATGCTAAAACCTTGTTAGGACTCAGAGATTTGAAATGGAAACGTGGCTACTTCGGCTAAAAAGATACAAGCAAGCCATAGTTGCAAACAAAACATCCATCCAGATCCACACAAAATTAAGCTTTAGACATGGTCATCCCAGTCTCTTGACTTAAACCCCATTAAATGCTGGGGGTGTGCTGAAGGGGAGAGTCCAAAAGAGCAGACCTAGGACCTGGGAAGATCTGGAGAGATTCTACATTTGCTTGTTCTGTCTTCTCCAATCTCATCGGGCTTTGTGTCAGGAATGGGTGCATAAATTATGTAGTGCAGGGGTGGCTATAATTATGACATATGTGTTTCTTATAAGCATAGATGTGGAGAAGGATGTAACAGTGAACCGGGAAACAGGAAACAAGATGTTAAAAAAGAAATAAACCGAACACAGAACAAACTCTGGGAAATAGCTAAGAATGCAGTAAAACAAAACAAAACAAGACAAAGCAATATGAAAACAGAACAGAGACTAACAAAGACAAACCAGGGCTAAACAGAGACATGCAGAGAACTAAAAATGAGCAGAAAAACACCAAGACAAAAACACAGAATCCAAACACGAGCGAAAACCAAACTGAAAAACACAAAACAAGTTGTGAAACAATGACTGAAACACATCGGTATATATACTAACTAGGGAATGGGAAACGCCTGGGCCGGGGATGATGCAGGAATAAGACACAGATGGAAACACTGAGGAGGAGGCAAGGCTAGGGTGGAGACATTCATCAAAACAACAGCAAAGTCACATGGCAGACAGAAACATGGTGGGGTAACCAAAAACAAAGGCACATGGAACAAGGAGGATGCAAACAACGACACAGACCAGAAAACAGGGGAAAGGACAGGAGAACATTACAATATGGTAACAACATTCAACACTCAAATATCCAAACTTCAAGATTCAAGATTCTGTGTTGCCATGCATAATTAGTTCAGTGGAATACTTACTCCCCACTCACTCCCCCTTCTGGACAGCTTTCCTGTCCTGTATAGTGGTATTGCTGTCCCACGCAGTGACAACATCCATCAGAATGCTCTCTAGAGTGCTACAGTAAAAGTTCACAAGCTACCACAGGGGCAGATGCATCTGTGCTTTCTTGAGCATGACCATGAAATGGGGGGTCCACTCTAGATCATGGGAGATCTGTTGACCCAGGAAAAAGAAACAAGCGATGATTTCCACTGGTGTCCCTTCAAGGCTGATGGGGGAGTGGGTTCCTCGGTGGTACCTGAAATCCACGATCAGCTCCTTAGTCTTGCTGACGTTCAGTGCAAGGTTGTTGTCATTGCATCACCTGTGCTACCTTATCTCTGCACTCTGTCAATGCTAATTACCAATAACTATGATGTTGTCTGCAAACATGCTCCAGTTGTTGCTGTGTATGGCTGCACAGTCATGTGTGAACACTTGCGGCACTCCAGTGTTGAGGACCAGAGTGGATGAGGTGTTTACAATGTTTATCATTTGAGGCCTGTCCATCAGAAAGTTCAGAAACCTAAGGGTGTTACTGAACACAGAGCTTTAGTCAAGAAACAACAGTGTGATTTAGGTGTCCATCCTGTCTAGGTATCCCAGGGAAATGTGATGTCAGGGAGATGGAGTAGTCCACAGGAACTGTAGTGGGTCCAAGGAGTTGAGGATAGTACTGTTTATGTGTGCCATGGCCAGCTTCTCCAGACACTTCATGGCTATGGGTGTTAAAGTCACTGGACAATAGTCATTGAGGCCTGTTACCTTGGTGGTCTTGGGTCATGGCACAATGATCATCTTTGTGAAACTCACAGTGCAGACTGCTGCAGTGCTGCGCTGAAGATGTCCCTGAACATAGCAGTCAACTGATCCACGTAGGCCTTGGAGACATCATCAGGGCCAGCTGCCTGTCATGCTTTCACAGTCCTGAAGATTCTACAGTGCTCTGATTTAGACGGAAGCAGCATGTAGTCCTCTGGTGGTTGGCTAAGAGTCTAGTAGGAAGGGGTCAGTCCTGAACTTCCTTTGTAGTCAGCAATGCATCATTGCTGTCAAAACACAATATTGTATCTTTAAAAGCGTAACTCTACAGGAAAAGAAAAAAATATTCCAAACTTTCAGTGTTAGTTAAGGAAAGTTTTTATTGTTATGAAGTTTTGACACTGTGAACACAGCAGCTTTCCCCCTCTCTCTTTGTCTCTCTCATTCTGTGTATTCTCTTATTCTTTCTCTCGCTATTCACTTGTTCTATTCTGTCTGTTTATTGTTCTATTCTTTCTTTTTTTTGCCTTTCTCTCTCTTGCATTTTATTCTCCTTCTTTCTCTCTTTCTCTGTATTCTCGCTCTCTGTCTTTCTCTCATTCTCTCTCTCTGTCTGACCCTCCAGCTCTGTTTTTATCGCTCCATCTCCTGAACGTTCCGAGCGAATGCCTCGGAGGAGTAATATTTAGCCAGGAAGACGGGGGGTCGCTCAAACAGCAAGGAGTAAAGAAAAAGAGAGAGTGTGTGAGAGAAGTGATACTTCTGTGTGTGTGTGTGTGTGTGTGTGTGTGTGTGTGTGTGTCTCAAGAAATCAGAAAAATGGAGACAACGTGAAGAGAGAAGGTGAGAGAGAAAGAAAAAAGAGAGGAGAACAGAAAGAGAAAGACAGACAAAAGAGAGAAAGAAGGGAGAGAGAGAGAGAGAGAGAGAGAGAGGTTTAGCTGCAGGCAGAGCTAGCACTCTGTTTACTGTTTTTGTATTTTTTCTGAATTTTTTTTTTTTTTCGGTTTGGTGAATGTCTCGGTGGGGGATAGAGGCCAGGCCAGGAACAAGCGAACACATCACACACATCTGTGTGAGAGAGAGAAAGAGAAAGAAAGAAAAAAATGAATGCAAACCCCATGATTTCCCCCCCATTTCATTTTTCGCTTTTTCATTTCTGCGTCCGCCTTCAATTATCTCCGCCAGGAAAACTCCACTTTCTGATTTCGCTCCCCCTCCAACACCCACTGCTCAGAAGCCCACCCGCATTTATCTCCTCACTGATTATATTTAAACTTCCCAGTAATGATTCAGCTTCAACATACACACACTTACATGCATATTCTCACAAAAGTGTGCACTGGTGTGTGTGTGTGTGTGTGTGCGTGTGTGTGGCATTTCCATGTTCTACTGTATGTGTGTGTGTAAATGCCACCTGACTCACCCTGAATAATAATAATAATAATAATAATAATAATAAAAATATGTTTAGTTATATTGAAATTTCCACTTTAGTAGCAAAACCTCAAAGTAAGATAAGCAAAGGACAAAGTTTGCTTCTTTAGATTAGAACTGGAGCTATGAGGCCATCGTCACTGACATTAGAGGCCAATAGTCAACCAAATCTTTTCCACAAACACACCCCCGAAACTTCTCTCAACCTGCTCAAACCTCATCCAGATCTTCATTAAGGTGGAGCAGACTTGTGGATGTGATTTAGGACATAGTATGACTTTGGGCTGTAAAAATTATCAAAAGTTTTGGGACTTTTGTTGTGACACCATGGTGAAACTAACCCTGCTCTGTGGAGGCTGTTCTTTAGCCTGGCTCTCTCTCACTGAGAGTTTAGATGCTGTGAACAAACAAAACCGTACTAACACTACCTACTCAGGCGGAGCAAACTTACTCTGTACCTGTGCTCTCCAGCCAAGGCTCTGTCTACACGGTTCTCCTCTGAGGTTCTTTATCGAAGATCTCTGTCTTACTCCACTGCCATAGTCCGTTCCTCTTTAGGGTCCAGCCATAAAAAAGTCATAAAAAGTCAGAGTCATAAAAAAGGCAAGGCATGGTGAGGAAGAGGAGGTGAGGTGAGAGAGGAGGGCCAGCTCTGTAGGGCTTTCGTGCTCATAGAGCTCATTTCCTGAGCACTAAGCAGCACAGGCAAGGATATCTTGGGGCCTTGATGATGCATGCAGACGTGGAGTGCTCCCCAGAACACCAGGTAGAGCTAACATCACATATGGCTGGGAAGTGCTCTCCAAAGCAGCTCGCACTCCCCTTGCGAGACTGGAAGAGGAAGAGGCACGGGACTGCTTCTCTCCCACAAAATAGTGATTCATACTTCTCAGCTCAATATTTCATCAATATTTCACCTGTCATCCTTGACTCCACCTGGATCATCTCCCTCCTGTCCTTCAATGGTAGAAATCATTACCAATTCCCTTCTCTTCTCTCTCCACTCCTCATTCAACCAACTTTGTCCATTGTCCTCTAGGGCAACACACAGCTCACATCCTTCACTGTGGCTGTCTGATGTACTCCGCAACAACTGAAGAGAATTGAGAGCAGCAGAAAGAAGATGATAGAAATTGCATCTTACCAAGCGTCATGTAAAGGATCTATGTCTGCCCCATAAAGACTCACCACTGGTGCTCCTCCAAGGCTCAGTGCTTGCCTCCCTTCTCTTTTCACTTTTACACTCATTCTCTTGGTGATATGGCATCTTCACATGGACTCTCCTACCACTGTTATGCTGACGACACTCGGCTTAGCCGCTCCTTTCCTCCCAGTGACTCTCAGATATTATCCCGGATCTCTGCCTGTCTGAACAACATTTTCTCCTGGATGACAGCGCATCTCTTGATGCTAAATCCCAGCAAAACAGAGTTCCTGAACATGCAAGACCTGACCTGGTCATCACTTTTGGAAGTGCTCTCATCATTGCCACACCAAAAGCTCTCTTTTTCATCTCACATGAATGAAACAGAGACAGGGTGGGTGGGGAAGGGGGCATTTACAGTGCCAGTTACCTCACTAGACTGAGAGGGCCAGAGGGAGAGGTTAGGCCCAAGGGGCTATTGGAAGGGCAGGGGCCTTGGGCACGTTATGGCCACTTCGGTTGCTGCTGGCTCAGGGAAGCATGGAGCTGGGAGTGGGGATACAGCTGGTGCTGGGGGCTGCTGCTCATTTCCCTTTATTTATTAAGCTTTATTTATCAATGAGCAAAAACATAAATGTCTAAATCATGAACAAAACCACAGCCTATTCATCTGGAACAAACTTATTCTGACCCTGTGCTCTCCAGACTGCTCCAGCTCTACAACATCTACAAAGTTCTCCTCTGAGGTCCTTTCCCAAAGTTCTCCATCTGACATCTGATTTTTTTTTTTTTTGGCCTGCAACTCTTCCACAGCCCCTTGCACATTTGTTGATCCATATTGACACGTTGCCATCACACTCCTCTTCAGAATCTGGGCTGTGGTGTTAAACATGATCTCTAAACACGATTTCTAAGGTGTTCAGTTGCTGTTTCATATGCTATTTGTCAACTGCAAAGTAGAACGAGTCGTGACTTAGCAACTAGTGCAGATCAAAGTGATAGTTGTTGTGAAAAAAAGGGCTGCCATGTCAAATCAGATCGTGCCGTCAGATCTACTTGTTGCATAATATTGACTAAGAGGCAGAGAAGGGCGTGTACAGATGCAACTGGCCCTAAGACTTTGTGCTGCAGGCAATCATTTGTTGTATTGCTGAAGCTTCAAGCACCCGTAATGTAAACATGAAGATGACGGGTTTCAGTGCACTGCTTTTGGGACGATTATCTGAGGAGTTCAGTGTGCTCCATTTAAACTGCCTCATCCACAGATGGGAGAGAGAGAAAGAGTGGATCAATACTGGAGAGTAATGTGATGAGTTTTCGCCCGTTAGCTTACAGTGTTGGGAATGTGTGAGGATGGGACAATTTGAGAAAATGGAAAAAAAAAAACATGTTGCTTTTCACGTTTTGTTGCAGTTAATCCTTCAAAGCTGAAAAAATATCTAGTAACTTTGTATTAAAGGGCCCATACGATAGAAAATGTAGTTTTAAAGCAGTGTGTTAACAGTGTTTGCCCAGTTTGTTCACTAAGATGAATAAACATTTTTACTATATCAAGGTTGTGATGTCAAAGTCGTTAACATGTTTATAATCCGTATGACCTGAAGGGCATAGCCCACTAATTTAAGTACATTACAGGGCAGCCAATCAGCTATGACATTAAAACCACCAGCCTAATATTGTGTAGGTCCCTGTTGTGCCTCCACAGCAGCTCTGGACCATTAAGGCATGGCCTCTAAAAAAATCTCTGAAAGTGTTCTGTGGTACCTGCACCAAGACGTTTAAGTCCTTTAAGTTGTGAGGCTGGGCCTCTTTCTAGTTTGTTCAGCATATCTCAGAAATGCTTCTTGTAGAACCTTCTTCCATCACTCCATGGTCCAGTTCTGATGCTCACATGCCCACTGTAGGAGCTTTCAGTGGTGGTTAAGGGTCAGCATTGGCACTCTGACTTGTGCTCTGACACCTTTCTATCATAGCCAGCATCAACTTTTTCAGCAATTTGTGCTACAGCAGCTCTTTTATGGGATTAGACTAAACTGCCTAGCCTTCATTTCAAATGTGTATCAGTGAGCCTTGAGTATTGGGTACTCATGACCCTGTTGCCAGTTCACCTGTTGTCTTGCCTTAGCCAGCTTCTGGTAGATACTGACCACTGCTTTCTAGGAACACCCCACTACACTCCCTTCCATTTTGGAGATGCTCTGGCTCTGCTGACAAGCTACCACAATCTAGCCTCTCATCAAACTCACTCAAATCTTTACGATCATCCATTTTTCCTTCCAACGCATCAACTTCAAGAACTGGCTGTTCACTTGCGGCCTAATATATCCCACCCCTTGACACATACCACTGTAATGAGATAATACGTGTTATTCACTTCACCTGTCAGTGGTTTTAATGTTATGGCCGATCGGTGTTTATCAGCCTTAAATAGCCAGTAAGGCAAACAACCTGTTTTCAGAAAAAGGTCACATAAAAATGGTTCTGGGGAGTCACATAAAAATGAACTAGAACTCTAAATCAGCACACACTAATGTTATAATTATGATATAAGTGAATTTCAGGAGGAAAAATATGTACGAAATTGTAGAATTTGTGCCCTTTACTTGCCATTTCTGTTAGTGTTTTGAGATTCAAGTGCACAATGGAACCTGTCGATACAAAATGTAAAACGATTGTAAAACGCTATAAATAGTTTAATAAATATATATAAAAAGAAATATGCCTCTAATAATAATGTGACTCTATATATCTGATTTCTAGTAATTACTGAGGCTCATCGACTTCTGGTTCTCATTCATTCTCTCATGATGTCAACATACACACACACACACACACACACACACACACACACGCACACCGTACTTCCATACTCTCGTTTGTTAACTGGGCTATATCCCTCTCTCTTAGCCATGTTTGTTCATCCGTCTATCTGCCAATCCCTTGCTCCACTTCTCCTCTCAGTCCTGCTCACTCAACCCACTTTCTCTTTCCCTCTGTCTTCTTTCTCTCCGGTCACTCCCTCCCTCCCTCCCTCCCTCTCTCTCTCTCTCTGTTAGAAGCAGATCTGGCATACTGACAGTGGTCACGGAGCCAAAGTAATTACACACTACGTGATAAAATTGCACTCTGTCTATCTTTTTCTCTCTCTCCCTCTCCCTCTCTCTCTCTCTCTCTCTCTCTCTCTCTCTCTTTCTCTCCCCTTTCTCCTATCCTCTCTTCCATACCCCACCATCTCTCTGTCTCTTCCCCCTCTTCTCCATCCTCTCTGTCTCTTTCTCCTCTTTTCTTTTTCTTTTTCTCCTTCTGTCTGCATCATGCATCTCTCTCTCTCTCTCTCTCTCCCTCACTCTCTCTCTCCCTCTCTCTTTATTTCTCTCTCTATTGTGTCTCTTTCACTATTCTCTTTCTGTGTTTTCTCTTAATCTTTCCCTTCTCTATTCCCTATTTCTTTCCCTCTCTTAATTCATTTTTTTTCATCCCTCCTTCTCTCACTTTCCTTTCTTTCACATTCAGGTATATTTGTGAATATAACTGACCAGCAAGAACACAAGAAAACACAATAGCTCAAAGAGAAAACAGAAAACACCCACACACCCACACCCACACACCCACACACACACACACACACACACACACATACACACACAATCACATTATGCTTTGCTCCTTTCTACTTCCTCTAGTTTCCTTTTTACATTTTTTTGCTGGTGTGTGTGTGTGTGTGTGTGTGTGTGTCTTCATTGTGTGTCTTGTCCTTAGTCTTCACTCTTTGCCCTATCCGTTCCTCTATAACACACACATCATTTAGTTATTACACGTGTTATTGCAATGTGAATGCACATTAAATTGTGACAGTGTGGTATGAGTTACAGCAGAGAACATCTGGAAGGGAGCCAGGGATAAATCAATTGCCCTGGAGGTATGAGGCTAATGTAACTAATGTGAAAGGAAGCTTATAAACAGAAGAGCAGACTTTGGGATACTGTTTACCTCTGTTTTTTAGCTATGAGACCCATTGTTCCTTCACTGAACCCTGAATTCATCTTGTGTCCTACAAGTTGCGTGTCTCTGCCTATATGCATGTATCACCAGTTTTTTATGTATCTATCCTCAGGCCGGTTGTCATGGGACCACTGGATGGCACAGACATGGTGCCTATTCCCCTGGCTGCCCTAGAAATTCAGGGCACCCCAGCGTATCAGATACGCAAACTCTTGGATTCCTGTTATAGGCAGGGGTGCATCCAGTACCTGGTGGACTGGGAAGGGTACAGCTCTGAGGAAAGAAGCTGGCTACCAGCCAGGGATATTCTTTGTCAGGAACTAAGAGAGAAATTCCATTGAGTTCTCCTGGATAGACCCACTCCTTTTTCTAGGGGCTGATCTCTCAGTCGTTGACAGGGAGTGCCTCCTGCCCGCCAGCGCAGAGGATGCTTGAGTGATCCTGGGTGGAGGGCTACTGTCATGGCCATACCACACTCTTTGTTTACATAGCCACATGTGTTTCAGCACCCCTTGTCTACGTCACCATCTTGTCTTAGCCCCGCTCTTTGTTTACATCTCAATGCTTTCCATAACCTTATTTGTTTCACTTGTGTGAATAGGTTAAATGCAGAGAAAGAATTTCACATTGTTCACATTGTGTGCTGTGGTGTGTTCACAGTATGACTATACGTGCCACTTTACAGATATATTCAACCTCTCCCTCTCACTGTTTATGGTTCCTGCCTGCTTTAAAATGTCAGTCATCGTCCCTGTGCCTAAATCTCAAACAGCAACCTCACTGGCGGCCAGTTGCCCTGACACCCATTGTAAACAATTGTTTTGAGAGGCTGGTCAGGGACTTCATCTGCTCAGCACTACCAGACTCTGTGGACCCTCTCCAATTTGCAAGTCGGCCCAACAGATCCACTGACAGGTGGTGAGACTGGGCAGTATCACCTCATCCTCTGTGACCCTGAACACCAGTGCTCCCCAGGGGTGTGTACTCAGCCCTCTGCAGTACTCTACAGCCACGACTGCTTGGCCACCAATAGTTCCAACATCATCGTGAAGTTTGCTGAAGACACAATGGTGGTGGGTCTAATCACAAAAAGCGATGAGACGGCATACAGAGAGGTGGTCAGTGCCCTGACCCACCGGTGCCAGGAGAACTGGCTCACCCTTAACGTCACTGAAACCAAGGAACTGATAGCGGTCTTCAGGAAGCAGAGAGGAGCACACACCCCCATCACCATCAGCGGCACTGCTGTGGAGAGGGTGAGCAGCTTCCGTTTCCTAGGAGTACACAACATAACAGAGGACCTCACATGGACAGTTTACATGGACAAAACTGTGAAGAAGGTGCAGCAGCACCTCTTCTTTCTCAGGAGACTAAAGAGGTTTGGCACGAGCCACCACATCCTCAGGACTTTCTACAACTGTGCCACTGAGAGCATTCTCACTGGATGCATCGCTGCCTGGTACAGAAACAGCACCACCTACAACTGCAAAGCTCTGCAGAGAGTAGTGCGGTGCTCAGAAAAGTTTATAGGAAGTGAGCTTCCCTCCCTCCAGGACATCTACACCGGAGGAAAGTGAGGAAAGTCTGGAATGCTGTCGCTAAGCCATGTCTCTGTAAAAACAAAAAACACAGCAGTCTCTGCACTTGCTGGGTACTTCACTGGAGTCGGATGTGGCCCAGTTTATTGTCCAGGGAGCAAACATTGTTGAGCAGGATGGACAGGATTGCTGGCCAGTTACTGTTAGTTTTTAGCCTAGCATGGATCCTGTCTGCTTGCTGTGCCTCCACTTCCCCTGCTCACTGCTTGCGATGATACATCCCCCAGCCAGAGGCATCAGGTGATGCCATGGTCTGAGGGCCTGGTAGCAAGCCAAGGTGTCTGAGCTTTTCCAGGAGTTCATCCTCAAGGTAAGTTTATGGTTTATATCTTAACTTTAGCAGAGTCTGGCAGTGATAGACATGTTTACCTGCTGTTCTGACACACATTAGGTTTCGTTTGAAACTCGACTGAAAATAACACTTTTGCACCAAAGTGTTGGACCCAGAGAGGCCGCTGCAACTTAACCTGTTGCCACCTTGTTATATCTCACTGCACTGCACTTTGATGCACCTCCTGGTGCCATTATTTTTGTTTTTGGACTGTATGCTGGGTCAATTAGTGACTGAGAGCTTTTCAAACAGTCAGGAATTATATCTCTCCCCACCTCTGAGATGGCCATCATAGTGGATAAAGGCTTCCTGATAGATGATCTTGTACCATGTAAGATCCAGCGGCAAGTTTGTTTTCCTTTCAAAGTGCACACATATGTCTTCACACAAAGTGAAAACACACTATCTGTTGCCAGGCTCATGGTACATGTTGAACACTGTCATCCTCCTGTCCATTTCTGGGAGAAGCTGTTTACTGTGTCATGCCAGCTTGTCAACTGTTATAACGGACCGCTTGTCACTCTCATGTTGTCTGGGCTATTTCTTTTTTTAAATTTGCACATTCAGATATCATAAATATGTATGATAGTTTGTACACGTTTTGTTTAGCAGATTGTTTTGATACCTTAACTACTATTCTGCACTCTGTAATGACTTCAAGTCTTGATAACCTACTGTAATAAACCCTTTGATTTGTACACATAAAGGACTCTCAGCATGGCAACCTTGGGCTTTTCTCCATCCAGTGCTTTAAAATAACTACTACACCCCATTGCTGCCACAATACTAATGACACTCCTTAAATAAAAGCAAGACTGATTAATGGTAACATAGTCTAACCTCACACAATGAGCACAATCAGTTTAACTATTTGGTTTACTAACCTTCCCTTCTGCCAGACCTGGCTTCACACCTTGACGGTGGGGATACATTTAACATTGCCTCATGATAGCTACACATGGAAGCGTATATAGAAGTAATACTCAAATACTAGATATCTTACCTGTGTCTTTGGTTTACGCCAGAGCTGCTGGGGACCGGGAGTACAGCAGGAATATTCAGCTGAGAGCAGTGTGCCCTTCTGTATCAGTAGACTAATATAGATAGGCAACCATCTGGTTGCACAGGCCACATCCTGCCACACAGGAGCAATGGTTGCTCAACAAAATAACAGGGGTTGAGCGCTTGCGATTCCACAAAGTGAGCAAAAATACTCTCATATCAGACTTTTGGTCATTTTTTCAAATTGTCCTCCCATGCTTGTAGAAGGATGATCTAAGACTTGTTTTATTTTCTTGTTTTAACATAGTTTTAGTGTTTCCACAATTTTGTTATTGGTGAATGTGGGATTCAGAATGGCTATGTTGGAAGTTGTGTGCATATTTCATATGGGGTGTAGGAATATCTTGGAAACAAAGCTCCGCCCCTTCAGAGGTCAGTACTGCCAAAGCAACAGGCTTATTGGTCCAACGGGTCCAACCTAGCAACAGTTGCTATGACAGAGCTGAATAACAAGTCTAAGGATAACCAGTTACACCTTACTTGAAGATCAAGTTGGTGTGTGTGTGTGTGTGTGTAGTTATACAGTTGTAATGGTAGGAGAGGGGGTGATTATTTATGCACATGTAAGTTTGAGAGCCTGGAATTCATTTAATTCACTGGAAGAGGATCATTGGAATTGCAAATGTCTGTTGTGATACACACACACACCCACACACACACATTCTCAGTGAGGGTCCAGACCAGTGAGAGTCCAGCCAGATGCAGTTTGTCTCTCAGGCAGACTCGACATCTGGGCATCAGGCCAGCAGCCAAAAGACATGTGCGGACGCACACACACGCACACACTCACACACATCTCTCTATCTCTCTATGTCTGTCTTTCAAATACACCGTCTAATCCATCAACTCAGACTCCCTCCCTCGCATCTCGTCCTGCATGTAAACTTTCGTCTTTCTGGTTTTTCTGCTTCTTTCTTCTGTATTTTCCTTCCTTCACGAAACATCACCTGCTGTTTGACCTTCTTTCATTCTTTCTTCTCTAGCTCTCTCTCTCTCTCTCTCTCTCTCTCTCTCTCAGCCAGATGGATGTACGAGCACAGGCACAGTGCAAAACAAGCCTGGTGTGCTTATTTTAACGCTCTAGACAAAACAAAAAACAAAAGTTCAGTGATGAAGAGATAGTGGTACTCATAACTTCAGAACTTTCCCATCACAACATCCTTCAGGGTCAAAATTCCACTCTGCATAAGAAAACACGAACTGTGCATGCAAACTGCAGCCGCATCACTTGTCTGCTCACACAACATCTGATGCCAAGAGTTTAAACCATGTTATTATGTGGAGAAGACTCCTGTTTGATGCTCATGCCTCCATCTGATTGTTAATAGGACTGAAAGTGTATCAGCCACACGTGCAGGATCTCCTTTTACACAATCTTTCTACAAATGCACACACACAAGTGAGATCAACGCACTTGTGCAGTGCACATGAGGGCAGAATATATCAGATTTGTGCTTGAAATGGATATAAAAGAGTACATCAGGCCCTCCCTCTCTACCTCCTCTCTCTCTCTCTCTCTCTCTCTCTCTCTCTTCAGTTTAAAAATTGCTTTAAAGTCAAATTCAAAGTCAAAGTGAACTTTATCGTCATCTTAGCTATACACGCATGGAATGTAATTGTGTGCTTTAGATCAGCGGAGGTTTAAAATAAATATACCATCAATCTATGAAAAATACAGAAACTATACAGTGTCAAGAACAAGTGTAACATGGATGTGTTTTTGCATGTAGCTGCATGTATATTATAAAAGAAGTGATGTGTAAAGTGCAAGGTGGAAAGTCAGTTCAGTGGGGTCATTGTTTTGAGGGGTCTGATGGCTTGTGGGGAAAAGGTCGCACGCAGTCTGACTGATCAGGCTTTGGTGCCGTGATACCGTCTGCCAGATGGGAGCAGTGTGAAAAGTCGTGCCTTTCTGATACATGACTTGAGGAAGATCTCCTGTAGTCATGGGAGAGACGCCCCGATGATGTTACCAGCTGTTGTAACAATCCGTTGCAGGCTTTTCCGGTCTGTAGCACTGGCACTGCTGTCCCAGACAGAGATGCAGCTGGTCAGGACGCTCTCTATGGTGTGAGGGTGGGGGTTGGGAGGTTTGGCCGTTTCGGTCGTCTCAAGAAGTGAAGACGCTGCTGTGCCTTTTTGTTGAGGGAGGAGGTGATGGTGGTCCAGGTGAGGTCATCTGAGATGTGCACTCCCAGAAACCTTTACTGTTCTTTACTGTCTCTACCATGGAGCCATGGATGCTGAGTATTGTGTGATTGGAGCAAGTTTTTTTTTAAGTCAACAATCATTTCTTGAGTTTTGTCCACATTCAGAGACACTGTTCTCACTGCACCAGACAGCCAGCTGCTGAACCTCATCACTGTATGCCAACAGAGTCTCTCGAAGGGCTTCATGATGATAGGGGTTAGTGCAGTGGGGCGGTAGTCATTCAGGCAGGATACTGTAGATTTCCTTGGCACTGGGATGATGGGGGTTTAATGACAGAATCTTCATTTATATTGTCAAACGCTAAAATATATCCCTCCTCCTCTCCTTTTTGTCCATTTCCTCTTTCTCTTATCCTCTTTTTACTTGTTTTCTTTCTCTTTTTTTTCTCTCTTTTTTCACTCTTTGCCTATTTCTCTCTCTTCTTCTTTGCCTCTCTACTTTCTTTGTCTTCTCTCTCTCTTTTGTCTCTTCTCTTTTTTCAATTTTCTTTCTCATTTCTTAATTCCTTCCTTTTTTCCTCTTTCTCTCTCTTCCTCTTTGCCTCTCTACTTTCTTCTTCTTCTCTCACTCTTTCGTCTCTTCTCTTTTTCAATTTTCTTTCTCCTTTCTTATTTTCTTCGTTTTTTCCCCTTTCTCTCTCTCTTATTTCAGCTCTGTATCCATGGGACTTTTGTTTTGACAGCCTATTGCCCCTTTCTGAGTCCCTGGTTTGGTTTGGTCCATGACCTTAACTAGACTCACCTGCCCCTTGTTTGTTTGGTCCTATGAGACTAGTGTCCATTCCCCCTCAGTGTTCCTTTCTCGTCCCTTGTCCTTTGTGTCATAAGTGTTTTGCCTCTCTGTGTTTTGTTTTTAGTTCTGGTTTCCAGTTCTGTTATGCCTGGCTCGCACTAGCCCTTTGTGTGAAGGTTCCCAACGCTGTAGAAGTTTGCTACCTGCTGGGGCCTGGTGTGTTTGGTTCAAAATGTCCTCACTACTTTCTTCTTTCCTTTGCAAAACCTGCAACACCATCTGACATCACCCCCCCCCCCCATTCCCGTTAAATATTAAATGAGATTTGAGTGCTGGCTGGATGAGGGCTTGTGAAGTGTATGTGTTTGGTGTGGATGTTTGCTTTCGCGCACAAATATCTCCTAGTACAGTAACTGTTCTTATCTGAGGCTGGAAACCATTTTTATTTTGAATATACAATTAATATACAAAATTCACATTATTATTCATGATTAACACTTATGTTATCCATTGGTACATTTTTATTCTTACTCATATTTTTATGCCAGATTTTTGTCCTCTAATAAAGCAGTTTTTGAGATGTATGGTTACCCGGAAGCAACCATTTTTCCAGTGTTTTCCCATAGGAATGAATGGTGGGCAAAAGTCTGTGCAGCCCACCTGGACAGAAATACACACCCCAGAAATCGCAATATGCACTCTGCTGTTTTATTCTCCACTCACCACCTGCCACCATTATTTCATACCATACACACACACACACACATTTGTATGCGAAGGCTGGGGTAGCCCTGGTCAAATTTTTTCATGCATGTTTTCTTGATGAAAAAGATAATACAACATCTGCATGGAACAAACTTGGCACATTTCTACACATTTTTACGTATGATTACCATTTAAGTTTAAACATGTGTTGCTGGCATACGATTCGCTTGCGGCTGAACTGTTCATGAACGGCAGGTGCTGAAGTTTGCTTTCATACATAGCAGAGATGTACTGGTTACTCACATAAAAAATGATTAACCTCGCTCACATACTTCTCAAATGATTATGCAAAAAAACCTAAATGCGGGTGCCCTGCTTTCCACTATAACAGGTTTTTACACATGTTTATAGCCAAGCGCTTCCGGCTGTGGCCCACTTGAGTTTGATCACACTCCAGATGACACTAGAACAGATTTCTATTTCACTGCTGTGTGTGCTCTGAGAGAGAGAGAGAGAGAGAGAGAGAGAGAGAGAGAGAGAGAGAGAGAGAGAGAGAGAGAGAGAGAGAGA
>JBBPCZ010136284.1:0-21397 GCA_037974445.1 Brycinus macrolepidotus | reverse complement strand
AACTAAAGCAGGATAAATGCAAGTTAAAATCATTTAAGTGGGTTAAACTAAAGAGGGGTGAATGCAGGGTAAAATCAGTTCAGGTGTAAAACTAAAGCGGGGTAAAAGCAGGGTAAAATCAGTTAAGGAGGTAAAACTAAAGCAGGGTAAAAGCAGGGTAAAATCAGTTCAGGTGTAAAACTAAAGCGGCGTAAACGCAGGGTAAAATCAGTTAAGGAGGTAAAACTAAAGCAGGGTAACTGTGGGGTAAAATCAGTTAAGGGGTTAAACTAAAGCGGGAGAAATACAAGTTAAAATCAGTTAAGGGGGTTAAACTAAAGCACGGTAAATGCAGGGTAAAATCATTTAAGGGGGTTAAACTAAAGCAGGATAAATGCAGGGTAAAATTGTTTAAGGGGGTTAAACTAAAGAGGGGTAAATGCAGGGTAAAATTAGTTAAGGGGTTATGCAACAATGGGATAAATGCAGGGTAAAATTAGTTAAGGGGGTTATGCAACAATGGGGTAAATGCAGGGTAAAACACTGAAGGGGTTTAAACTAAAGTGTGGTAAATGCAGGGTAAAATCAGTTAAGGTAGTAAAACTAAATCGGTGTAAATGCAGGGTAAAATCAGTTAAGGGGGTAAAACTTAAGCGGGGTAAATATAGGGTAAAATCAGTTAAGGGAGTTAAACTAAAGTGGGGTAAATGCAGGGTAAAATCATTTAAGGGTCAAAACTAAAGTGGGGTAAATGCAGAGTAAAATCAGTTAAGGGTCAAAACTAAAGTGGGGTAAATGCAGAGTAAAATCAGTTAAGGGAGTAAACTAAAGAGGGGTAAATGCAGGGTAAAATCAGTTAAGGGGTTAAACTAACGTGGGGAAAATGCAGTGTAAAATCATTTAAGAGGGTTAAACTAAATCAGGATAAATGCAGAGTACAATCAGTTAAGGGGGTTAAACTAAAGTGGTTTAAATGCAGTGTAAAATCAGTTAAGGGTGTAAAACTAAAGAGGGTTAATGGCAGGGTAAAATCAGTTAAATGGGTTAAACTAAAGCAGGGTAAATGCAGGGTAAAATCAGTTAAAGGAGTTAAACTAAAGCCCATAGGCCCGTGTGGCCAGTTAAGGAGTCTGTCTCCACTGTTTTAAAGGCTTAGCGACACAGCGCTAATCCTGTTGTGTACCATACATATCCCGTTGTGTTCTGTATGAGGCGTATGCGCATGTTTGCTTGAGGCCAAATCGACTTCAGACTGTAGTTTTACGGATATGGGAAATGTCACATTGCTAAACAGCCTGTTAACGATGATGACTTAATAAGTTTGCGAGCATGAAATGAGTGTGAAGTCTGGACTCATTACCTATTCGATCACCAACTACAGTACGCAGGATCTATAAATGTCCCGTGTCTGGATATGACAGATGTGTAGTCAGAAAGCTGGAGCGTACAACATCAATCTCATTATCTCACCCCCCACCTAATTAACTTAACCCTCAGAAGCACCCGTGCTAAAATCCAGCTGTAATTACATATGAAAATGAGTCAAAGTGAGTGCGGTATTCTTTCACTACATTTGGGAGTAAAATACGGTATCAGGGAGGGTCTTGATGATGGGTGGGAGTCCGAGGAGAGTTTGGTGGAACATGCCATTATGGGTTAATATCGCTTTGCCCTGCCCATTGGTGCATGGTGATGTAATCAATGCTCAAAAGATGTTTTTGGTTTATTTGTGGTTTGGTCTGATTATTAAACCCAGTGTGGGAAAACATTGCCGCATTTAGCACTGTGCTAATACACTACAGGAAGTCAGATAGAAGATCTGAAGTAAATTGGCTGTTTCTGTTGAAGTGGTAATTTGCCAAGGAAAAGCTAATTAAGAGGTGAAGTTTTCTGCATTAAACATTGTTGAATTCAAATATTTTCATTATTATTTCACAAAAATGAAAAGGTTCATGAAATGACTGAAAGTGCTTGCCCTCCTTCAGAAGTCTAAGGTTGCTCAGCAACAATAGCATACTTATTAGCAACTTAATAGCTTGATAGCAACTAACAACATGTCTTGGTGGCTGGATTTTTTATTGCTATTAACAGATTATTTATTAAAAATGTGTGTATTTTATGCTGTTCGACACTTTATAAAAGCCACTTTAGACTGTGTGACAGTGATTTCCTTCCAGTACAACAAATCGGAAAGCGGGGTTCTATCCATGTTAGCCATTGTTAGGAGTACCAGATGATGACGCATATCACAATATGAGGCATACAACACGGCAGGGACACGTCCACAGATGGACAGCTCCGTGTGGATGGCTGATTTAATGAGACACCAATAAACAGAAGTGCTGATAAACAGTGTTTACTGCAGCTCTAACTAACGCTGAATATCTTGGATTTTGAGGTTGGGGTTGGTGAGGTTCCTCCGACTTCCCAAGTTGGAAATCTATATTGAAATTTCCAGTTGGGAACTCCAGCTCGGAAAATTGGAGGAACCTCATCAACCCTGACCTCAAAATCCCCTCCATGCATCAACAGTAGTGAGAGCTGCAGGAAAGGGTAGGTGAGGTTCCTACGAATCAGAAATCCGAATTTAAGCAGGCGTCCCAGCTGAAATTTCCCAGTTCAAATGGAATGCACTATAATATCACCCCTTACCCCCTGATAAAATTACAGTAACAGATGGCCTCTCATGGCTTATTGCTTTATTTTGTCTTTTTAATAGATGCAATATGATGAGTCATGCTCGATGTGACCAGAAACATGAAAACAAATCAGTTTTGAATCCAGGTTTTCCAGTTATGATGAGTAATGTGTTTTGTACTCTTCCAATCTTTTAATCTTAGTTATCAGCATGAACAAGCCACTTATCCCTCCCCCCCACCACAACAAGCTCCAAAATACCCATCTGGCTCCCCGAACTGCAGTGCTAATGAAATGTCAGCATCACCACTTTGCCCTTTTCCTCTTCCGCTAACACAAGCCTAACGACCTGCGCCCCCAGCTCCCAGTGCTCCTCCGCCGGCCCTCCATCCTCATTTAAGAGAAGTGGGGAAAGGCCGAGTTGCTCCTCTCCTCTTAGCTGCAGAGCTTAGTAACCCCAGGCAGAGTAAATTTGCTGCCTGAAACATCTCTCTCGCAGCCTCCCCCTAATCGCGGTCCAGGAGGACTGCACCGCCAGTGCTGAAAGCTTCAGTGATGTGTCCATCACTGCATCCTCGGTGTCCCACAGAGCACGGCTTCACTCACTTGCTCCTGCCAGGGAGCCACAGTCTACCGGTTCCTCCTGCCGAGGCCCCACTCTCACCACAACAAGCTCTGCAGAGGACAGAGAATCTACAAACTTGGACTCACCATCCAGAGGCTTGAAAGAGACTATTATAGCATCCCAAAAGCAATTTTTTGTTGTTGATGCACATGTTCGGTGATTCTAAAATGCTTGTGCTTCACAGCTTCAGAGGTTTCAGATCATTTGGAGGAACCACAGTGGTGAACGGAGCTCAGTAACAATTCCAGAAGGTGTGTAAAAGACTCCACTGGACATTAAAGAACAACACAGTGTTGATACTAATCCGAACCAAGCACTCTTCTCAAGTACCTGTATCCCATCGCACAAGAGAACTGTGAAGGTGGGAAGGGTTCTCTGGGGGTTTTGTTGAGGTCACATGATCTTTATGTGACGCTACTGCCAGGGTCCCCAAGAGTCAGGCCCCTTAACATGGCCAAGAACCACCTGCTATTGCAGGAAAAGACCAATCACAGCCTGCTTGGTTAGCGTGATATAATTAGGGAGGTCATCGGAAAACCATGAAAACAATCTCTTGGGAAGCACTGTGGTTCTTAACCCTTACAACTCAGAGTGTATCAGTTAAATCTGATTCCAACAAATATAACCGGTGTAAAACATTCCAGAACCGGTGTTTGTTCTCCTACACGCTCGCCGTTTGCTGCTCTTTCTCTCAGTGCGCTGCCGCTCGGCCGCTCTCCGGACCCCCTCCCTCTGCGGGTTTTCCCCACCCACTTGTGGGCGGAGACTATCCTGGTTCAAAGATCTTGTGTTTTTTTCTGATTGTTTTTAAGACCTAAAATAAAAGAAATTTGTTCATTTTTGTTCTTTATGTTCATTTGTGTGTGACGCCATTTTTAAAACCCCAGTAGTGGTTTTTATTATTACATGTTTTTAAATGACAATAACTTTGGTTCTACATGACACAGGAACACCTCAGCATGACGTCTGACACCTCGAGAATCAGCACAAACTGGGGGAACTTCCATATAAGGAGTTGTTTTGCTGTAAGATGACAATTTACCATTAGTTGTGTTTTCAGCATGGGTCTCTGCCGCTCGGATTCTAAAGGTCAAGCAAAGCCTTTATAATGATACCGTTATGTTCTCTAACATTTTTGAACTCCAGACATTTTCGTGATAGTTGCATTTGACCAATCAATGATCTGGACTATAGCTCCTCCCATACATTTTGGCTGGGCATGCTTGGTACCAAGATAACTCTCCAAATCCAGCATGTGTACCCAGGTCCACTCAGGGGTTAAATTGGGTTTTGATATGTTGGGATGCTCTGAAGTTTCAAGGTTGCCATGGGTGCACATGTGTGCATGTGGAGGGGAAGCTATTTTTGTCAACAGGGGAGGAAGTTATCTCTTGTCAGTGTTGAGGGAAAGGATTTGATGTTGATGGGGGGGGATCTGCTTCACTCGCTTGCTCTCCAAAAAATCGATTTTGGGATTTTTTGTTTATTGTTCACAGTTTTCTGAGCATCAGGGAGCTGCTACAAAGCAACCATGTTTTAGTGATTGTTTGAATAAATAAGAAAATGTTCAAATTTATACATTGTTTAAGATGTGTGAGGCCGAGTGTCGCCTGATAACGTACATATTTATATATTAATTATTATTATGACTGATTTCAAACTGCTGTGGTGTATTGCTAAAATTCAGCTTTTCTAAACTGCTGTAAGAAATGCTACTGTAATTATCCATATATTATAATTATAACATTAAAATAAATGAAGTTACATACAAAGTTATGTCGCACCACAGCCTCCTGTAAAATATGGCAACATTTATTCTTCCTTTGCTCTAATGGCGTGTAATTGGATCATAGCTTTGCATGCAGCTTCGTATACTGTAATCTCATAGCAGGCCATGGAAGGTTCATAGATCAGTGCGAGCTGCGCTGTCTCCCCATAGCTTCCGCTGCCGCTCTCCACCCACACCTTAATGAGCGCATTAGCATGATTTCCACCAAAGACCCATTTCCCCATGACGAGCATGCTTACAGGAATGGGCTTCTCGTTCCATTACAGAAACATTAAAAAGTACACTGGGATATTCATGCCTGAAGATTCATGCCTCGGGAACTGAGCTCTGCACATGAAAAAAAGCCAGACAAAAGACATCTGGCTTTGCAGGTGCCCCAAGGCCCATTATAGCATGTTCTATGCATGCGTTCCTCCATAGCCTCCATTAGACATCCAAGTACCGTTTGGAACCCTGAGCATAAATTCTTCATGTCTTTCCATAGAAATAGCACTAAAACTAAAAGGTGATTTGAGGAACGCATAGGCCTGGGTCTTCAGTCCTGATCAGCATGTGTTTACCCGTTAATTACACAATAAACTATTAACATCACTCATTTTTTTCACCACTGGCACATTTTTACCAGTTTGACCCTTCGAACCATAGTAGCCCAGGCTGAAGCCCAGCTGCACACTGCATGTTGCTCTGATAGAATCCATTTAAATCCACTTATCCATTCTTTCTTTCTTAACGAATTTGGCTTTAAAGTGGTAGCTTCAGCACCTTCTGCCGACCAAGCTGGACAGCGCTGGTGGGAAACCTGCGCATAAATCAACAAGCAGCACACTGACATAAGCAATAGCAAAGTGGCGCTCTGGTTCCCCTCAAGAACCTCCACTTGAACAAGAATCCACAAACTGTCTGAAAGAGGAGAACTATTGACTTGACCCATGGAAGCTCCGTAGTGCATAAAAATCAGAGAAAACTGAGATATAAGTGATTATAATAAATAATAAAAAATCTGCCAATGAGATAAATAACATTTGGAGTAAATTTTCTTGAAATTAGTAATAACTTCTAGATATTCATCCAAAATATCTTAAAACCAATACAGAAATCCTCAACATGTTCCACTTCATACTCAAATTATGTCTCAGATTACAGCGATATAGTCTTACCAAGAGACTTGAAGAGAAATACACTCGTATTAAGCCCCTGAATCTCATTACTGGGTGGAAACACAATTTTAGGTGCTCATTTCATGTTTAAAATACCTCTATTTTCTTATTAGTTTCAAGATACTGAGAGATATAAGAAGAGCTAGACATTTTTTTGATTATTATGATATCATGATGTCTTTAAATTTGG
This sequence comes from Brycinus macrolepidotus, assembly GCA_037974445.1. Lineage (NCBI taxonomy): Eukaryota > Metazoa > Chordata > Actinopteri > Characiformes > Alestidae > Brycinus > Brycinus macrolepidotus. The sequence goes on along the minus strand of JBBPCZ010136284.1, from coordinate 15,020 downwards.
CTCACCACGAATTTTGCTTTTGTTTTCATTGTTTGTTTTTTTAATCTAATTTTCTATAGTTTCACTAGGTTGAGTGAATATCTCAAACTAACTGAAAAAATCTTTCTTTAAGGTCAAATTTGAACTTATAAGACAAACGTAAATACTTGTGACGAACTGCCAATTAATGTGATCGCTCAAACCACTGTGATCAGTCATGATTCATAACTTTAATTGTTTGACAAGCCCAGATTTAGCAGGTGTGATTAAATACAACTTTCTCTGTAGCAGTTTGGGGATCCAGAGGCCGACTGGAATCGGGCTGAAATTTGAGTGTAGTGTGTGACCGTGCCGGGACGGTGGACGCATGAGAGTCACACCGAGATCTTGAGAAGAGCAAGATCTTCTCATTTACAATCGCAGGAAAAGGTTAAGTCTGCTTCCCTCACGCATGCTGGCATTTGCCTGCTCCCTCTAATCCACGACCATCTGCATCAGCTCTGCGGCAGGAACACAAGGCCGCATAGAAATAGAGCCACCAGAACGCCGATCTGTACAGATTTCCATCTGCTTGTGTTGCAGCATGTAAATGTTCCTGCAGAATCTTTTTCATTTCTGAAGTACTTTGAAATGCATTAGCATTATTTTATGCAGATCCTTTTTATATACAGTCAAATACAAACATTTCCTTACCCAAGGAGCCAAATATGCAGTGTCTCGGGGGATTTCGAGACCCCCAATTGATATTTCAGACTCCTATAATCCTCAGCAGCAAGGTTTAGGGCATTTCTCGTTTTGTCCATACCCAAACACCGATCCCCCATTGACAAATAAATCTTTTTTTTTTTTCATCTTTGCCTCCCATCAAGTAGTTTTAGTTTTTTTTTTGTTTTGCCTGCCCCAATCACTCCCTCCCATCTAGTAAAAACGAAATGTTTTTGTTGAATTGTGAAATACGCACACAAGGAAGACACAGTTTAATTCACAATCAGTTTATTTACAGAACTGAGCATATTGAGGGAAAATAAATAAAAAAAAAGTGTGGCCTGTTCAAGAGCAGTTGCATATTTAATGTTCATAATTATTTTTTTTTTATGTTTACCCTAGCAAATAAATAAAATTTGCAAAAAAAAATACTATATTTCAGAGTGTTCTCTTTAGAGCATTGTTCTTATTTTCACATAGCAATAAATTTAGAGGGAGTATGCAAATATTTGCATTCAACTATACACTTCTGAAAATAAAGGTTCCTACAAATAAAGGAACTGAAACATAGATATAAAATCTTGAATTCTGTGAAACCGATGAGGCTGAGGGGATATGATGCTGGACAACAGAGCCCTGCATAACACAACATATTAGCCATATTACCAGAGGAGTTTTTTTCAACACTTCTACCCGTTGCTGTGTAAGTTTTTTGCCAGTGTTCCACACTAAAATTTGAAAATTTGTCACATTGTGTATTCGGCTCAAAGGACACTTTTGGGGCAGCTGGTGGTTAGGGAGTATGCCCTAAGATCAGAAGGTTGTGGGTTCGAATCCCTGGACTGCTAGTGACATCACTGAGGTACCCTTGAGCAAGGTACCGTCCCCACACACTGCTCCCCGGGCGCCCCTCATTGGTGGCAGCACCCTGCTTCACTTGGTGAATGGGTAAAATGCAGAGAAAGAATTTCACATTGTTCACACTGTGTGGTGTGGTGTGTTTATGCATGATAAGGGCCCACTTTATTTTATTTTATACTTGTATTGCCTCTGGTCAATGACTTTCAGGACATGGGACACACCCGTGTGACTGTAGAACAGCAGTTTGAGGCTGGTGGCGATACCACCTGATGGTCCGATGTCTCTGATGTTGTAAATGTCTCAGTTTTTTTAATAAAAATGTTAATGATCTAAACATCTCATCCTCAGTAAGGCAATGTTAGCCTCGATTTTAGTGTCACTCGTCTGACTTTGACTTATAACTCGTCAGTTTTTTGATGTACAACATCATGAGCTGTGGTTGCTATGGTTACAGAGCAATAGCAGTTATAAATGAATAAGAAGATAAACACTCCATAATGATGGTTTACAAAGGCGTGTAACCAAAACAACAGCTTGGAGATGGCATTTGAGAGTATCGCTTTGACGCATGTCAAATATGCACAAACTGACCAGATTTACAATGTCACAGCAAGTCTGTGTTTCTTCACTGCCTGTTTTGTGTTCTCGAGTGTCCTGCACAGCGTCCTCTCCGTCCACTATGTTTAGTCTGATTTAGTTATGGATCACTTGTCAAATGTGAAAGAGTATAGCTATAGAAGATCTGAGTGTAAAGAGGACGGCATATCAAGTGTAACCTTGATTCTCCACTGACTTAAATTGTGAGGTCTGAATATGCTCACAATAACACTTCTACCTGTTGCTGTGTACGTTTTTCTGCTCGTGCGCCAGTGTTCCACACTAATATTTGAACATTTGTCACTTTATTTTATACTTGTATTGTCTCTGGTCAATGACTCTCAGGACATGGAACACGCCTGTGCAAGTGTAGAGCCTTAGTTTGAGGCCGATGGCGTGACGAGATGCTTCAATGGAAAATGGAAGTCAGCGGAGTGACTTCACTTCTTGAAAGATTTAACTGCAATTTTTACCCCTTTTACAAAGAACTGGTGTCTTGGTATCGGCCCATACCCTGAGTTTAGACATCAGAATGAGTATCTGGAGGGAAGAAGTTGGACGGGATTGTCCCTATATGTAATCCCAGGCCCAGATATGTCTTTGTTTTAGTGCCAGCCTGGTATCGGGGGGTTATTTAGTAGAGCAATGTCCCACCACCCAGTCAGGCTCCTTTGGATATGCATTTCCTCACATACTGGGCTTACTGGGGCTAGTAACGTAGTACCTCAGCATGTTTTTACTTCTATGTGATTTACTCCAGTGATCTCCAATGACTGTCTGTGGTCCCTGGATGTCCCACTCATGCTGATAAAGTGAGGCACATCCGGCATGCAACTGAAACAAACGTTGGAAACACCACATCTGATGCAGCGAGTCTCGGCAGAAAACAAAATGAGCCAGCCCATCTTGGCCCGAGCTCAGACAGAACCTGAGTAGCATGATGCGGCCGTATCTGCTCTCCAGCGAAGGCTGACTAACCATGGCCTTCAGTTGTGCAGGGTGTGAAGGGGGCCATGTGGTGACCTTGGGACGCTCTCCTCCACATGCCTCCCATTCTGTCTACACCTGCCTCCCTCGTTCCTTTCAAACCCTGTTGTTTTATGAGGTTTCGTCGAATGAAAGAGATTTTTCTTTTTCTTCGGAAGGCCTTGGCGGCATTCGAGATGCATCAACCCCCCACCATCACACCCCCCTCCCCTCCATCCCTTCACTCCTTAGTATATGTTTGAATAGAGACACAGATGCCTACAATGCAGAAACAGCCTTGGACGCGCAAAGAGAGCCCTGTCCCTAGTTGATAAAGACATTCAGATGCGGCATTTTTTCATACCTTTGTGTTTCAGACATGAAAGTGTTGGAGCACACCTCTCAGCTGAAAGACACAGAAGTGAGGGAGACGGCGAGATGTTAAAGGATATTACTTTTACCATCAGTTTTCATCTTCCATTTTCCAACAGTGCCATCAAATGGTCATTTATGGAAGTTCTCTTGCATTATGTAAAACTTTACTGCACATTCCAGCCGTGCACATGGTGTCATGTATGCAGAAGTGAGGAAAGTGTATCATGGTACATCTTACAATAATCAACCCACTGTTGTATATTTTATGCCACATGTCTGTTCCTGTAGGCCCCTCCTCCAGCAGCAAGTGCCTCAAGCTCTAACGTGGCATGGCAGCGCCATCTGCAGTCTGAACAGGGAACAGTGCTTCAGTGCTTCCTCAATAAAACAATTTACAGTCTATATTTCTGCTTTTATCACACCAGCAAAACATTTACAGCCGTACATATTACGTCTGGGGAAATCTCCGCAAAATCCAACATCAGGTCCTGCGCTGGTAAATCTTGCTGAGGCAGGGATTTATCTCAGCGATGAACACTAAAATCTAGTTGTCTGTGAGCGGAAAGGGCGCTTTAAAATGAGTTCATAAACACCACTGAAGGCTCACTTAAAGTTCACTCAGCCATGACTTTCTCTCCTCCTCTCTCTCTCTCTCTCACTCACACACACAGGCCTTGTTATTAAGATTTGTATTGAATGCAACGGCTCTTCCCTCTGACATGTACAGTTGTGTGCATTTTTCGGCAAATTTAAGGCCCCAGGACACATTTAATTATTAATGTTTTCCCCAATATGCTTAATTCAACAAATAAACAGAGATTATGCTTTAAAATGGGCTCTCTGTAGAGGATTTGGACTCATTTTTATTTCAAAAATCAACATTTGACTAGGGGTGTCTAAAGTTTTGTACAGGGCTGAATCAGTAGAGCAGTGGTGTGAGGGAGGGAGGTGTGAACACAATGAGGTGTGTTGAAGGAAGAAGGCCAAGGGCACAACCCGTTCAAAAATGTAATATTGCTATCATCCAGTAATGTAATCTTTTTACTTTTGGTTACTTTTGCCCTTATAGTCTTCTCAAAGCCACTTCATCACTGTCGCAAATAACCTTGTGTCTCCAAAGAAGTAACTTTTCAGGAAAAGTAAAAGAGTGTTCAAGATTTTCAATGTAACAAGATGTTTTTCAAACGTCTTTGGTGCAACATGCCATGAAGACAAAAATAGAGGTGATCACATTTGCCATAAGGGCAAACCAGTTCCCAAATGTTAGAGAACCAAAATGGCTCTTCCTTGGCATTGCTCAAAGAACTCTTTATGGTACCTTTTTGAAATTAGTACCTCTTCAAATTCCAGACCTTCAGTCCAGTTTCCAGTCTTACAGTGTTCTAATCTGTGGGATTAACTAAATTGTTGATGTAACTTGTGTCACAAACCAGTGATCCCAAACTGGAAACTGGATTCGCAGACCTCTGCTCTATATGGTTGATATAAGGTAATAGTCATTTAACCTTGACTTTCTTTTGATCTTTTTTTATTTTTCATTTAAAATAGCAAGCAATGCCCCCCTTCACATCACCTGCCCAAAACCACATGGGACATTTCAACAGAAATTAATCATACATACAACAGAACATCTCAAACTTGGTGCTTTCACACCTGTCTCGTTTGGTCCAGGCCTTCAGGCTTTTCAGTTTGGTCCAAACCCAAACAACATGTATGAAAGGTGCTTTGGCCCACTGTCCAACCAAAAGGACCAAAAGAGGTGGTCTTGGTTGAACTGAATCATGGTCGGATTGTTTGCAGTGTGAACACTTTTTGGATGGTTCGGACTTTCGGACCATTGCCACGCATTAAACAACAGAAGAAGAACAACAACAACCTGAAGAGAAGTAAAAATGAGCTCCGAAAGCATAAAAGGAGAGGAGGAGGCAGAGTATTTAATTGTAATTTGGTCTGACAAAGAAATCAAGTAAACTTATAACTGATGTTCTGAGAGGAGGAGAGAGACGATATGAGAGGACAAATGGGAAGGATAGTTTTCCTTTTTTACTGGCCAAACCAAGCAGTGTCAACTACTGGGAGATATAGGTGCATTCTTCTTGTTAATGTTCCAGTTCCAGACAGAAGATGTCAACAAGCAAGAAATGTGAAGGCATTTTTGTAGTTACACAAACAGTACAAGCAACAACAAGAGACCTGTTAGATCTGCAATGTAACTGCTATTATTGTGAAATGAAAGAAGCTAGGGGTAACAACTCAGGAACGATACGGTGGGCCATGCAAACTCTCAGGATGGAGCTGGCAAGTTCTGAAGCACGTAGCAGGTAAAAATGGTCTGTCTTGCATCATTTACTACAGGGTTTCTCTAGAAGCAACATCAGATCAATAACTATGGGTGGAGAACTTCAATAAAATGAATTTCCACGTCCGAACAGATGCACACAAGGCTAAGATCCCTATGCACAATGCACAAGTGTCAGCCTCCCAGAAAGCATAATGCCAACAACAAAGTTTGGTTGAGGAGGTGTAATAGGCTGGGGCTGTTTTTCAGAATTTGAGTTCACCCCATTAGTTCCAGTGAAGCATAATGTTAATGCTACATCATACAAAGACATTTTAGATAAAGATATGCTTCCAACTTTATGGCAACAGTTTGGGGACTGCCCTATCCTGTTCTAGCATAACTGTGCCCTGTGCACAAATCAAGGTCCAGTGTGGAGACCTCACCACAACCCCACCAAACACCTTTTGAATCAACTAGAATGTTAGTTGCGAGCCAGACTTTCTCATCCAATATCAGTGCCTGACCTCACAAATGCTTTTTTTGACTGACTGGGCGCAAATTCCTACACACTCCAAAATCTTGTGGCCTTCCCAGAAAAGGGGCAACTCTATATTAATGCCCATGGCTTCTGAAAGAGATGTCGAACAAGCTCAAACAGGTGTAATAGTCAGGTGTCCATATACTTTTGGCCATATAGTGTATATGAGTACAAAGCAAGGTATTTAACACATTCAATCCTTCCATCCACTTTTACATATAAAAATTCAAATTTTTAATAACAAAATGACTCTTGATCATAACAAATGAAAAACACAGGTTTGCCAGTACATCAAAATTGCATTAGCATTCATGCTCCTCATTTGATGTTGACAATCGAATAGACGGTTGAGTCACTGGTATCTGGTGCCTGTGGCAACAAGATTTGAGATAAACACAATAAAGCCAACAGATGTTAACTGAGTTGATTATTCAGGCTAAAAGCCATATCATCTTAGCAATATTAGTACATATTACATTTCCATGCCTCCTGTATGAGAATAATCATTGTTATGATCCACAGTGCCAATCACAACATCTAAAATATAATATACTCCCTAATTCCTTACCTTCCTTTTGGCATTTCCACCAGCTTCTGAAAAAAAGATTGTAATGCCATTTACTCACAGTAGCTACTGTGTTGCTTATTATGTAAAACAGTACAAAGACCTACTGACAAGAACAGAAAAGAGTAATCCACTCTAATCCCATCTCCAGGCTTACCATGACAGAATCCCACTACAGTGACGGAGGCATAGTGGAGCTCCTCTTCTTCCTCCTCCGGTTTTACTGTGGCAACATGACTATCATCTAGAGACAAGATGACAGCAATTAGGGTATACAACAATGTTTAGGTGTAGAAGAATGTTGGGGCCAAAAATATGATTTGTCTGTCCCTTGTGATCTAGAATGCATCAAGGTATTTGGAGTAAACTAAATCTTATCCTCGTCATGGGCAGAAAATAGGCAGCTCTGTAATTGTTGGCCCTTTCTATAAAGATGAGTGAAAAAAGGTCATGAACAAAATGTTTTTGTGGAAAAGCGGATGTTAAACTGAACAAATCTAACCATTAACTAAAGTTAATTTACAGACTTTTTGTACTTTGAGTGATTTCCGATTGACACCATAACTGGACATGACTCCTATTTGGTCTGTGTGTCAACTCCTACAGTCGTGGCCAAAAATATTGGCACCCCTGCATTTATGTCAGAAAACGTACCATTTCTCCCAGAAAATTGTTGCAATTACAAATACTTTGGTATTGTCATGTTTATTTCTCTTGTTGGCACTAGAAGAACACAAAAAAGCAGAGGGGAAAAAGGCCAAATCTGAGACATTCCACACAAAATGTCAAAAATGGCCTGGACAAAAATCATTGGCACCCTCAACTTAATACTTGGTAGCACACCCTTTGGAAGAAATAACTGATTGTAATCACTTTATGTAACAATCAGTGAGTCTTTTACATCTCTCTACTGGAATGTTGGACCACTCTTCCTTTGCCAGCTGGTCCAGGTCTCTCAGATTTGAAGGGTTCCTTCTCCCAACTGCTGTTTTTAGATCTCTCCACAGGTGCTCTATAGGATTTAGATCTAGATTTAGATTCATAACTCTCCATCGCTTTGTCTCAAACCATTTCTGGGTGCTTTTTGAAGTATGCTTTGGGTCATTGTCCTGCTGTAAGACCCATGACCTCTGGCTGAGACCCAGCTTTTTGACACTGGGCCCTACATTGTGCCCCAGAATTCTATGGTAGTCTTCAGATTTCAAGGCTTCTTTTTGTTTTTGGTAAACAGTAGAAAGATGTGCTTTACCAAAAAGCTCTATTTTTGTCTCATCTGTCCAGAGGACATTCTCCCAGAAGGATTGTGGCTTCCACAGGTAAGTTTTAGCAAACTCCAATGTGGCTTTTTTATGTTTCTGTGTCCTGCTATAGCATCCCTTTTCATTCAGATGGCAATGGATAGTGCGAGCTGACACTGTCGTACCCTGTGCCTGCAGGTCAGCTTGAATTTGTTTGGAAGCTGATCGAGGTTCTTTATCCACCATTTGAACAATTCTTCGCTGTAACATTTCATCAATCTTTCTCTTTCATCCACATCCAAAGAGAATAGCTACAGTGCCATGGGCTGTAAACATTTTTACAATGTTGCACACAGTGGACACAGGAACATTAAGATCTCTGGAGATGGACTTGTAGCCTTGGGATTGTCCATGCTTTTCTATAATTTTGGTTCTCAAATCCTCGGACAACTCTTTGCTCTTCTTTCTTTTCTCCATGCTCAGTGTGGTACACACAGACACTCAAAAACAAGACTGAGTCAACATTTCTCCATGTTAACTGGTTGCAAGTGGGAATTTCCATATTGCCAGCATCTGTTAATTGCTACAGGTGAGTTTAATTACAAATTAAAGGAGCATCACATGCTTGAAATATAATTATTTCTTACAATTCTGATAAGGTGCCAATAATTTTGTCCAGGCCATTTTTGACGTTTTGTGTGGAATGTCTGAGATTTGGGGTTTTTTTCCTCTGCTTTTTTGTGTTCTTTCAGTGCCAACAAGAGAAATAAACATGACAATACCAAAGCATTTCTAATTGCGACAATTTTCTGGAAGAAATGGTGCATTTTCAGACATAAATGCAGGTGTGCCAATATTTTTGGCCATGACTGTATTTATACCTAAGTGAAACAGGACATTGCATACATTGATGAGTTAAATACATGGTTCTGAATACACTGCCTGAGTTTTGAAATGTATTTTTAAAATCAAGTCATGATTAGGAGGCACATACCGAGCAAAATAGTCCCCAGTTTTGCCTATTTTTTCCCCCTATTTTCCATTATCAACTTTCCATATAAAAGGCATGTGTAGGTTCACTGGTGGGTTTGCATGGTGAATAAAATAGCTGTATTTTTGTTGGAGGCACCTAGTTCCATTTACCACCACTGTAACCACTGTAGTTTCTCTACAATTAACTATTTGCACCGAACCTGCTCTGAATGACATTTCACTGACTGAATCATGCAGGAATATTGGTGAAATAATTAGTGGAATTCAAATTTAACAAATGTTAAGCTAAAATGTATTAGCTAAAGGTACCAAATATGGAGGTTTTCTTATCGTAGTGACTACAAACTTGAAACTGAGGCTTGTTTGCTTTTAAGCCTTGGTAATGGTGCCGCTGCCAGGAGCAGGTGATCTTACCGGCTGCTGATTTTCTCTGGCAGTAAAACAGCAGAGCTCCCAGCAGGACGGCCACACAGGCAGCCACAGCGGACGCCACGATGATCACAGTGTGCCAGCTGCTGCCCTCTGCCGCGCCGTCTCCTGCAGAGATGCAGGCCAATGAGAGGATAAGTCTCGGCACACATGTTCTACCAGGAACACAGTCAAGCTTTTCCTGTCAAATACTTGTGAATAGCACGTGTAGAGCATGTTATGTGGTTTACCTGGCTGTGGTTCTAGCCACTGAGGGGCCAGTGCCTTCAGAGTGCTCTCCGCAAACACAGCACACTGACACAGGATCCGGTCCTCAGCGAGACTGTCCACAGTCACACTGAGGGTCCTCCTGCTGTTTGTTTCTTGCAGGACATCCTGCTTAACCAACACTGCCCTGTTCCCCTCCATCCTCAACCAGGCCCGGGTCACTTGGTGCATCACCTTGGAGACCTCACAGGTCAGAACCACTGGCTGACTCCTGACTGGGCCATCAGGGGGAGCTGCAGAGACTGAAGTCCAGAACATGAGCAGAAGAAGACTCCACTAATACAAAACCGACTGACAGGTTACGTACCTCTTACAGTGCACAGTGTTATGCTTGTGTAGGTGGTCTTATTGTCCGCAACACATGTGTAGGTTCCACTGTAACCAAACTTCACGGGTGAGATGTGAAAAATGAAGTCATGTCCGTTGTACACTGTGGAAGATCGTCTCCCCGGTTCGATTGTACCGCTCGCTTTATGTTCTCGTCCCTTTTCTGCAGCTATCATAACCACATTTGGCTGGTTTACCTGCCAGAGTATTCTATCATAGGATCTCTGGGATTTGCAGATGAGGGACAACTCACTGCTGTTGGAGGTCTCTCGGTAAAGAGTAGCACTCTTTGAGTACGTATCTAGAAAGACAAGAAGACACAACTGGTCATTTTCAGCTAGGCTCATATTAACATGTGCCTTGGTTAACATCTTGTAGCCTGGGGAATGTGCCTTCTGAACACAGGAAACAAGAAGAACAAGAAAAAAGGATCTGATATTTGGGTATCATAGTTCTCAGAAACTGATACAGTGGTGCTAGGAAGTTTCAAAACAGTAGTAGAGGTATGTGGTACATCTTGCAAAGCGACAGGTTTTCAGGGCTTGAGTGTCAGCAGCTGCCCCTTAAGACTCTTGTCTTTGGTTTCAGACCTCAAGGCCCTATTTACACAAGTGGACTGTGCTAAATACAGCTCATCTGAAGGGGGTGCCACTAGAATAGTTAGCCGAGCTACATCTGCACCACGCCAGCCTTTTCAATCACATCTTTATGTGTTCACATTAAGGCACTTACAATAGTAATTATATATTTCTTGGAAATGTAAGCAATCATGTCACACAAAATTTTTACAGCCCTAAGTCTTTCATCTTGCTGTAACAAACACCCAAATAGCGTTTTTAGTATGCTACTGAAATACTGCCTCACTGAGTACATGAGTACCCATGAGCATCCCTAGGATGTACCAATATAAGAATGTACCCGGCACAGAGCTCAGGTGACAATACCGCTAAATTCTAACTCATTTGCATTTTAATAATGGAATAGAACTGAAATTGCCAGACAGACAGCATCATGTGTTGGTGTTAAACAGTATACTCACATTGCGAAACGTTCAGTGTGAGGCTGTCGTGCATTTCCACCTTCCCGCTGTGCCTCAGTCTGCAGGTGTACTTGCCCTGGCTGCGCTGGTCCACATTGTGTAAAATGATGTAGGCACTGTTGTTGAGGAGCAAGCTGGTGTTAGCTATGGGAGCTCCTTCTCTCTCCCACTGCAGCGTGGAGAACCCTGGGAGTCTGGACACTTGACAGCTCAGCGTGACATCAGTCCCATGCTGGGCTATGGTCACATCTCCAGACACATTTCATGACATTTGTCAAAAATATTGATTATAGCATGCAGGCTAATTGGTGGCTATAAGCTTCCATTACTTATTTGCTACATTAGCCTCCAGTGAAAAATTAAAGACTTCTCTCTGAAATATTGGAAATAAAGTGATAATTTGGCCAAAAATCAAATAGACAGACATAAGAACATAAGAATTAAGATTATTCAACAACTCATTGCAACTTGAAGTGAGTGGTGTGGGGTGATTCAAGCTTCCATTACTTGTTTGCTACATTAGCCTCCAGTGAAAAATTAAGACACCAAACTTCAGACACCAAACAACTGCATAAATGGGGGAAATTAGTGCATTTGATTTTTAGCCAAACCTCCTCTCAAATACTGTGTTCAAAAATATCCTCATCTTTCCAGTGTTTCCCACTCCATTAAACCAGTGGTTCTCAAAGAAGTCCTCAGGTGGTTCAAGTTTTTGCCCTATCCCGGTCCCCAGATATGCTAGGAGCTGGGACAGAGCAAAAACATGTACTATCTAATGGGTCCTTGTTTCAGGTCTGCTGTTTCAGTGCAGTGGAAAACATTTGACAGGTAAGGGAATTAAAACATTTCTTAAAAGCAAGTAGCATAAGCTTTGTGACCTGGTTGAACTGGTGGACCATAGAAGCCTCTCAAAATCAGACCTTCATACTTCAGAAGTGAAATAATACAGAGGGGAAAGCTCATTCTTTTAGAGAAGACCTTGTAGTTTCTAGCAACTAAAAAAACACGTGGCTGTATTTCTTTAGGTCATTTTTATTCACTAGAATTATGTTCATACTTAAACGTAAGAATTGCAATATTACATTTTAGTTGGGTTACATTCTTAAAACACTTTATGGAAAATCATCCTATGAGATTTTTTTACCCAGTGGTATCTAGGTAGATGTAGCTAGGTAGATGAGCTCTCCCATTGTTCAAGCCTTCAGTCCTATCATGTCAGATGATTGACTGATTTCTCTTCCTAACTATATTCTGATTTACAAAGGGTGTGGCCAGTTTTACTTTTAACATTAATCTAGGTCAGTGGTCACCAATACTACTCCTGGAGATCTACCATGTTTAGCTCCAACCTGCTGACCCCTACCCCTCACATAGTGCTCCAGCTAATCCAGGACTTCTGAAGAAGTGTTGCAGATCGTGGCTGGAAATAGATATCTCAGGGAGGTAGATCTCCAGGACCAGGGTGGGTGACCACTATTCTAGGCCTTCTGGAAGTTCTAGATACATCACTGACTGTGAATTCAATCAGGAGTCCAGCCAGTAGTGTCAGCTGGTGAACAGCAGCAGCTCTACGCCAGGACTCTTTTTTGAAGGAGTCACTGTAGAAATGCTGCATGGAAGCTCACATCTATGTTCGTAAGTGTATATTTGTGTTTACCAGAAATAAAGGGTCTAGCTTTAATAGTCACGATTTGCCACTAAACTAACAGAAGGTTTGCTTTGTTCAAGGCCATCGTTTTCAGTGTTTGAACACAGCCATGCTAAATCTACCCTCTAGAGAAGAAGGTTGTTTAGATAATTGTTGAGACTGGACATCCAAGTACATTAACAATCATTCACCACCACGTGAAGCCTGCATGAATGCTGAGATCTTGAGTGTAGCATTTCTGCCCTGGAAAACATCTGAGAGAGTAGAAATAAGCATCAACATTTTTTTCAATAACACAATGTCCTAATAACTATGTTGCAATGTTGCAACATGACAAATATTTTGATAATTTCAGTTCATTCAAGTAATTTAAGACCAAACCAACAGAACAGAGCCTTTCAAAGATTCTAAAAAATGCTAAATTGTGAAAACATAAAGTAGGAATCTTTTAGAAAGACTTTCTTAAATAAAAACTTGTAAAACTGCATATAAATGAGTGAGTTGTCTCTTACTGTAGGAGAGACCAACAAGAGAATTTAAAACATGTATTATCATTAGGCAAATTGTCAACTAATCATTCCACTGAGAGGGTAAGTTTTAGTTTAACTAAATAAACCAAATGTTACATTAATTATGTTTTGTCACATAAAGATTTAAGAATTAAGCAGTCATTACAGTCAGAGCAGTACAGCAGGCATGGTCCCAGTTACATAATCAGATTTTATTTTATTTTAAACACTCAGAATTCATTATTAATCACCTCGTTTATAGTAATAGGGTAAAAGAGACTCACCTTGAGCTTGAGTTCTACAGCCCAGAAAAAGAGCTAACCCCAGTGAGAACAGCATGACTGCTGTGCTGAGCGTGAGCAATCTGACTTTCTCGTTAAATTTGGTTTACAGGAAGTGAAAGTGAGGTCTGACAGAGATTTAAATGCAAAAAATTAAAAAAGGCGGAGGTCTGGGGGTCAAACACCTGTTATGCAGTTCCGCATTTTTGGTCAAGTCAAGATATCTTAAAATAGGAGGAAAATCTTCTCACAAAATAGATGGCATCATGAGTGCATTGTGTGCATCATTTGTGCATTTGTTTATTTCAAATAAATCAAAACAACAGTCAGTCAAAAACATTTGCAATACCAATACTATTACTACTACTACTACCACTACTACTACTACTACTACTACTATAACTACTACTACCACTACTACTACTACTACCACTATAACTACCACTATTACTACTACTACTACCACTACTACTACTACTACTACTATTACTACTACTACTGTAACTACCACTACTACTACTACTACCACTATAACTACCACTACCACTACTACTACTACTGTAACTACCACTACTACTACTACTACCACTATAACTACCACTACTACTACTACTACTACCACTACTACTACTACTACTACTGCTACTACTAATAATAATAATAAGAAGAAGAAGAAGAAGAAGAAGAAGAAAAAGAAAAAGAAGAAGAATTATAATTATATATATATATATAGTGGTGGTATTATTATTATTATTATTATTATTATTATTATTATTATTAGCCATTTGTGTAGTGGACAAGTCTGAGGTCACACAGCACATGACTGGGTTATAAGACTGGGTTCCTTCCAGGTCTCAGCTCCACTGAGTTCCCAATCTTCTGACACTCAGAATTCAACTCATGAAGACCTTTGCTGTTTAATGTTGTTTAAAGAGGAGAAGCATCACAGTTCTCTCAGAGCTCTTCAGAGCTGTGGCCCAGAAGGAATCTAGTTTGACACCTCAGGGTTATGGGGTGCAAGAATGGGTGAGAAGTGAAATGATACCAATGTGTCTCTTCTCTAGGTGGCACTACTGCACAAATGAGTCAGAGTGAGCTAGGGTCAAGCACCTCCTAAACTACACATATCATATTCTTTGGCAAAATGGTTGTCCAGGAATTTCCCCAAGAGTATTTTGTGTCTACCCCACTTCAGGGGAGAGTAGCACGAAGGGACACGTCCACCTAAGGACACAAGCCTCTTATCAGATATGTGGGGCTACAAGTGCACCAGGTTCTATGTGGTGATGGTCGTAATAAGATCGGATTAGGCAGCCTGTGAACTTTTTGACCTTGAAGAAACATTCAGTGTCCACTGTTATTTTTTTTTTTTTTTTTTTTTTTTTTTTTTTTCCCGTCCGGCATTTTTTGCCATCAGAATGG
>JBBPCZ010136257.1:0-21405 GCA_037974445.1 Brycinus macrolepidotus | reverse complement strand
AGAGTCTTTGAAAGTCCTTCAGGAAGCCTGGAGAACTGTTCCTCAAGACCACATTAAAATACAAGAAAGTCTGGATCATTGGAAGCAAAATATGAAGAAATGAGGGAGGCCTACTCAACTTTATTACGGCTAACTTCTCTGATAACCTAGAAAATACCACAGTATTGCTGCGCCCAGCCCAGTAGATCATTTGTCCACAGGATGAGTACTAGATCTGAAAGCTAAACCTTGGAGAAGAAAGTGTTCTTCTGCTTCCTGTACTTCAGTAAGATCTGAGATTCAGTTTCCACGTTGTTTTTACATTATTTATGTATGGACAAAGATGGTATTTTTCTGTAAGGTATGGAATGGATTTTTGAAAGAGGGAAAAAAGAGAACGAGACGTGAGGGTGTGTTTGTGTAACATCTACCCAGTGACTTCAGTGGTGGTACACCCTGCTGAGATACCCACATATCCAATACACTCTCATTCCCAAAGAACTCCATGAATCCCCCCCATTTCTTCCGTGCTTTATTCATTTACGCAAGCAAAACAAAGGAGAGAAGTGCAGGAAGCGCTGGAAGAAAGGAGGGATTTGCACATCAAACATGGAGCCAAAAGAACAATCGCTCAAGCCAAGGTGCTTGAAGGAAGGTGGACACAGGCCAGAAGATAGAAGAAAGGTTCTAAAAACAAACATCCTAATGATTTGAAATGGAGAAATTCTATTAATATTCTCACCAATTAAGCAGTTGGCAGTTACCCTAAAGTGTGAAGTGATTAACAGTTTAGCTTCTGGGCTGGAACAGAGGCGACCTTTTGATGATGCTCTGTGGACCCGACTGAGTTCGGGGTGATGCAGTAACTTTTAATCCATTCAGCAATATTGATGCAACAGTTCTGGCAAATAAATTACAGCTGTTGCAATAGCAAGAAAGTAAACGTTTGGCTCTGTAGCTCTGGGAATGTTCATTTGCTGTTATTTAATGCTAGGAAATGGTTTGATCAAGAGAGTTATAATTTTTCTCACAGAATAGACTAATGTTACACACTCTGGTTCCAGTGGGGGGCACTAAATCACTCTATATCTCTTCAATTCACAAATAGGAGTTGCACAAGAACGCGAGGCTTTGTCTGTTATATTTAATTAACAACACCAGAGTTCAGTCTTAATAGATAAGGGTATGGCAAGACTACAATTAACAAAAGTAAGTCAGCCCAGTCAGCACAAGAACACGTGAGAATTTTGTTTTGTAAGTCAGAAAAGGTGCTTGTAAATGTTTTGACCCTAATCCCTTGACGATCAGGCAAAAATGTCAAGGACTATTTGATAAAAGTAAGTTTTGAATATGTAAAATTGAGCCATTTTTGTGGAAGGAGCTTAAAAGTCCAAACTGAGGTTTGGTTTGGTTTCCATGTATGAGCAAAATAAAGAAAAAATGAGTCTATAAGCCAAACAGTACAGGAGTTATGGACACAAACACAAATAGTTTTGTTGTAGCCCACCTTCAGGCCAGTATGGGTCTCTTTATGCACCTGAGTAGTGGTGGGTATGCTGCATCTTTCCTCCAAATTTGGTCTTTGCTCCCCAAGCCATTTTATCAGAGAATCAGAATAATAAAAAGAAGAAAAGTGTTTGGACACCTGAAAATTAAGGCCTCCTCTTTTTACTAAAAAACCCCTTTGACTAAAATGACAGCAACCAAACATTTCTAGCAGCCAGGTTTAGCTTTCTCCCACTGTTTCTTGCAGAATGTCTGTAGTTCAGGAAGGCCATCTTGCATTCACACTATGTCCAAGATCTATTCACAGACTTTCAGTAATATTCAGGTTTAGGGGTGAAGGTCATTTCAAAATGTTAATCTTTCACTTCTCTAAGCAGTTCAAGGTTGATTTTGATGTACGTTTTAGATCATTGTCTTGTTGTATTATTCAGCATATTTTCTTCTTCACTTTCTTCACTGACTGTGGGACATTAGTCTCCAGAATTTGTTGATATTTAGTAGAATCTTTTCTTTCCTTTATCCTCACACCATTTCCTGAGTCACTGCCTGCCACACAACCCAACAGCTTAACAGATCCAAGCACATACTGAACAGCTGGCAAGTTGTTCTTTTATGGAAATACTTCTCTTTTTCTTCACACATATTGACTGTAGTCAAACAGTAAATTTTTTGTTTCTTCCGACCACAGGATTCGCCAAATTGCCTCTGGTTTATCAAAGTGCTGTGTTAATTTCGGTGCTGAGTTTTATGATGAGTTCAGGGTTAGCGTTACATAAAGATAGGCATATAAAGTTACTTTGATGACCCCTCCATGTAGATGGTGTTTGCACTACAGCACTGCACAGCAGGCCAGTCCAACAGGATTTCCGTGCCAGGCAAATCCTCCTGTAGGTCCTTGGCAGTGATGTGGGGGTTTTGCTTTGTACACCTGCCCGGTCTACAAGCAGATTTTTCTGAGAATTTTCTCGGTCTTCCAGATCATGTTTTGGCTTCATCAGTTCTCCTGAACTTCCATTTCTTAATGATATTTTGGACTGTGAAAATTACAAGCAGGAAATGTTTATATATCTTTTATTGTCCTCTTATTCTTTATAAGAGTCAGTGATCTTTAGTTTCTGATCATAGAGCTGTTTAGTTTAGCCCATGGCACCCTGAGAGGTTTGAAAGGTTTAAGCTCTGGAGCTGTCCACATCTGACTTGTTTTAAGGCCTCATGAGTCAAAAATTAATAATAAAATGTAGTGGATCAACTGCAAGGGTGCCCAAACCAATGCACACACCACATTTTTGTTTCTTTTCTTAAATTTACAAAATCAACAAAAAAATACTATTCGACCAGGGGTGCCCCAAGCATTTGCAAACAACTGTAAATATGATGTATAATTATTGCAATCAAACAGGTAGTCCACTGTAAAATAAAAGAACAGCTGAATGTTAGATGCTTGTGGACTTAGCAGCACACTTTGAGAACATCAGCTTCTTTGCAAAATAAAAAGACGGAGTAAACAAGCAAATAACACTGTCGTTTTTAAAATTAATTTTTGTACAAGGTCCCATTTTTTGTACTGGCCTATAGAATCCCAGTTATGCCACTTTACCAAGTTCATTCAGGACCTCAGACATGCCGTTATGTGCAGTTATGTGTACATTTTTTTGAGACTTTTCAAAAACAACATGTTGACAGGGGAACAGTCAGCATGCATTAAAGAAAAACAAAGGGATTCTTGTGCTGGTAGGTTACATTAGGCTGCAGAAGGAATGAAAAACAAAGACTTCAAATTGGCAACATTTGGACTGTGTATGCATTGTGGTTTACGACTATGAATTGTGAGGATTTGTAAAAAAAAATCTGTCACTGCACATCATCCGTTTATTGAACTCAGTGTAGCGAAGCTGAACAGCGCCTGTAATCTGCCTCGCCATGTGGCAGAAAGGTCTGGATTCATGTGGATGAATCTGGCCGTCACGCTGTCTTGAGCCAGTCGAGAAAAAGTAGATCTTAAAACTTTAAACTTTCTCAAATGGTAGAAGGAACACCAATTAGCTGTCTTTTTCTTCTCTGAGTCCATGACAGTTTTACACAATAATACGTTCCTGGTTTTATAGATAATTTGATTGGATGTAGAGCTTATAGCTTAAAGGCTAAGACAGTAGAAACATGCTAAGCTTGCTAGTGAGATTGCTAGTGAGATTGAGATTGATGGATGACTAAGCACATTATGAAAAATATAAAAGTGTTAAAAGCATTTACTGTATATTACTGATTGTTTTCAGATTGTAGATCATATTATATTGTTTCACAATGTTTACTGACACAGACAGGGGCGTCTTAAGGCCTAGGCTTTATGAATAACTCCGGATCTCAGAAACCGTAAAAAGAAAAAACAGCTCCAGATCTAGTCATCTATTGTTTCAAACAAGCACAAACTGATTGCCGTTGCTGTTTTCATGGTGACGTGGCGATAAATTGAAACTATACCCTTTTCAACTAATATATCAAAACTACCCCCCTTCAAAAGTTCAACGCACCACACAGGTTCAATTGTGTAGCCCCAAATGTTTCAAGACTCTAGGAATGCCTCTGACCACAGATATGTTCCATAAGTTCTTTTCTTTCAGAACAGAGAGATCTGACATGACAGAATGTGGCCACAAAAAGTGCTAGGGGACTCATACCATTAGCAGCTATCCATGAAATCGTTGATGACTGCTTTTTGCTAACAGGATCCTAGTTGTTAGCAACTAGCCTACGGCCAACACACTGTTAGCTGACTTTTACATAACCAGGTAACAGCACAAGCTACGGTTACCTCGCTGGAATAAAGGAGCTAGCTAGCTAACGATGAGCTGTTTAGCTCAAATCTACTTAATATAGTTACTAAGCAAAGTTAAGTTGAAAAGATGTCGCCCAAGAAACCTGAATGAAAGATGTCTTTTCGTGAAAAAGTATTTGTAACTGTTTGTATAGCTGTAAATAAATACTTGGACTGTACACAGAGACAGCAATAGCAACATTATGCTACAACAGACAACCATCCTGCAAGTGATTCTGACACTTTTCGCCAATTGACTGACGTCCAAAAACTCTCCTAGCCAGACACTGAATGTCCAAGAGGTGTCAGACGTTCAAATACTGAACCTGATTTGCAGATCGTGCGGACATACAGGCATGATCCTGCACTGACCAGTGCACTAAACATAACCTGCATGTTCAGCAGAAGTCTCAAGTTCGCTGGGTATCACCTAGAAAGTAACCGTTACTATAAACTCCCCTACCAAGAAAAATCATTTAACATTTGCCCTGAGAGCAATAAGTGCTAGTTGTCGGGATGGACATGGTCATTTAGAACATCCCCACCTTACTGATCCTCCATCTCTCTTGTTAAATGGGTAGATTTCTATGGTGGGAATGTCTCCACAGATCTATGGGATCTCAGACATGGCAAAGAATATCAGATATGAAGGTACTAAAAACACAGGGCGTGTGAAAAGGAAAGTCCAAATCATTTCCTTGTGTTCTGCACACGTGCCAAGAGGCCTTTCTGCCCTCTGCTAATGTATACAGTACTTGGTATGATACGAGAATGTGTGTGTGTGTGTGTGTTACAGAGAGAGAGAGAGAGAGAGAGAGAGAGAAAAGCCACATATATCACCTAAAGGTCAGCCGTAATTGTTAAAACCACCCCTTCCCCCTCCATCATGATGGGCCCCTATGGAGTCATGCACAAGCACTCTTATTCACACACATGCACACACACACACACACACACACACACACGCACACACACACACACACACACACAAAACCTAGCATGTCTAGGAGGAGGCATAAAGAAAAAAAAACACAGTCCTCCATTTACAGTAGTGAAGGTCAGTAATACTTTCATAAAAGACCTCATTAAATACAGAAACAGTTACACTGTGTAATTGCTGCCATTCTGAGGGGTGAATACGGACTGACGGCGCTGTGTGAACAAGTAATGACCTTAATAAATGAGGGATTAGAACGGTTTCTTTCTCCCATATATTTAAAGACAAATTTCAGAATAAACCTCCATCTATTTCCATCTAATCTGATACTCAGTCTCACTATCGGTATGATATAGGTTAAAATTTATTGGATCGAATATCAGAAAAAGCCTGAACAATCACATAAAGGCTGAGCTAAACGGCTCCCTGCTCCCTACATAGTGTACTTAAAATACAGACTCCTGCACAAACAGTGTAGAACACGTCTAACACAGAGCCGCTGGAGGAAGTAGGGAGCCGTTTCAGATTCAGATAGATGTGTTATTAACAGATTAGTTGTTGAAGAGGGAAAAAGACGGTATCGGATTGGTATTGGTATCAACAGATACTCGAGGCTGAGGTCTCAGATATGAAGTGGGATTGTGACAGCTGTTGTTCAAAACCAGCTGATCACGACAAGTGACCTTCTTTGCTTTTTGCTGTGATCAACTTAAAAAACTTCATCTGTCTTTTGATTTTATTTGCTTACAATCAGCATTTTGCAAAAACATCAGTGCCAGTCTCTGCTCTTCACTGGCAAATGCCAGTCAGGCCAGAATGTGCCAGTGGCATGCTAACAGTCCGTGCCACCAGCTATCCCACAGAATGCTCCTGCCTTCTTCAAAAGAACATGCTGGCTACATATTTACATATTTTCCAACCTTTTGCATATTGTAGCCCCACAACAGGATACAAAAGCTCCTGCGGCCCTCGAGAAGATTTAAAGAACCTGATAGTTTTTAACTTCTGGCTCTTGTAATGAGAAAGCTGTAGGTATTTGGAATTAGGTTTTTTGAAATGTCTATATTGTAACAAATAAAATTAAAAAGGGAAAAAATACTGATGACCAACAGTTCTCTAGCAGTACCATCATGGCCCACTGGGTGGCGTCACCACACACATTGAAAAAGACCGTAACACTGCTAGCCAGTAGCTAAACCTTTAGCCACAAAACAAAAGGCGTTAGTTAAGTACACATTACTCTTCAGTTTGTGAAACACATAATTTCACACAAAAAAACTGGGGGCATTACTTGACCTAACTTACTGAGGAATGTGCCGAAGTAAAATGTTGCCATATCCCATTATAATCATGTATAACTGAGCTGTAAAGTTTCATGTTTTATGATTTTGGGCTAAACTATACAGCACAAACCTTATAATCACACAAATTCACTACAGACACTACTTTCCCATAATGCCTCAGCACCTTTCCTTTGAACACTTCTAGTTTCCATTCAGAATTTAAATAATGTGAAAAAGCTCTTGATAAATCAGACAGTAGCGCTAAAATTCACTAGCTGACATTATATTTGCCACTGGACAGTCGGGCGAGACATTGTACATGTTTTCTTATACGTGTCGTACACTTCCAGTCAAATGTTTTTGCACCGCACAGGTTTTTACCACTTATCCATTTATTTCATAAACTAAAGATTTTTATGCTTGTTAAACTCTGGAAAGTTGTTGAGTGAAGAACTATAAATAAAAATATGTCAAATGAAAACAGTTTCCTTTATAAGATGAAAGAATCTGTAACAGTGCATAACTGGTTGTGTGGTGATGCAGAGTCAAATTCTAGACTGTCCTTTAACTTTAAATGCACTCGTTACTGTTTCAGCACTTAATGGCTCCTTGAATATCTAACACTCGTCTGGTGATCCACATTATAGTTATTATAATATTTGGAGGCTTTTTGTGGGTCAGTAGTGATGAATAATAAAAATATGACCTTTTCTGGCTAATAAAGGAACTCAAATCGTGAAAATACTGTAAATGTATTTGTTAGGAAAGAATATTGAGTGTATTTTTAGTAAACATTAAGAGTCGTGCAATGTAGAAAATTTCATTGTGGTACTGTAGGTTATTACATTAATAATTTAAATGACATTTTGGAAAAAATCTGTGATGTTCTGATTGAATCCGGCATGTTCTTTACGTTAATGGCTGGTTTTTGACACATACAACAAACATATACGTGTTAGTTTCTCTTTTATATGTATTAGTTTATCTTTTTAGCCCTGCTAACTTGTGCTACCAAGGTCTAACAACAGGCTTGTGGGTAGCCGCGGAAATACTTTTCATACGGGAGGTGCTGAAACTTATTTGTCGATGGGGGAGGGTCCGATTTAGATTTAATGATCGCAAAGCATCATATTTCGGGTGCTGCAGTGGAACCAGAGCACCCTACATCCCAAGGTTATAGGCTTGTGGTGGGAAGAGTGCGCCATTTGAGCTTTGTCTTCATTAGGCATTTGTTCTCTCAGTTTGTTCCCACATTAATAAGTCCTTCTTCCCACATTTAGTCCAGAATTTCTCACGGTTGTCACTGGACATTCTTGCTCTGAGATCATGTCTAGTCATGTGAGACTATGTATTAAAATTAATTATCTAAATAAATGATCCACTCTTCTTCAAAGTGCTGACAAGTCCTGGACTGCGTATAAAGAGACGTCTCCAGTTCTTTTCAGAATTAAGGAGATTTACTCTGCACCCCATAAAGGAGCTTCCCATAAAGGAGCAGTGTTTAGAAATGGTGACTGTAGAGAACATAGAAGGAGTTTGACCGTGTGTTCCTGAAACCACCATACACCATCTAGGCATGGTGAAGTACACCATGAGGAAACACTTCTTGCACTGTAGGGTGCACCTGGTCCATAAAATGGTCTCATATTCCATCCACTATTATACTACCTCACCAAGCAATCATCACCTAATGACTCCCAGGAGTTACTATTATGGACCCTCCACCATATTTAACAACATTTTATACGACTCCAAATATAAAAACACACTTGTAGGGAAAAAGAGTGAAAGATGTCTCAGACAATTACTTCTTCACATTGCTCAATAGTCCAGGCTTTCTTCTCCATGTGCTAGGTCATGTGACTTTGCAAATAAGTGGCCTCAGAGTGGTCAGCCCTGACATAAATATCTTTGTGAAGCTCAGGACATAGTTTGGGTCTGTGGTCGTTTTCAAGCTTGGAGCTGTGCTGTTTTTAGCAGTCATCCTTTGAAGTGTCCATCTCAGATAGCGTGGACCTGCGAACTCTGGTGTTTACTGTTAATGCAGTTTGTCCCCCCATTGGGGACTATGGGCTTATCTCATGTCTTTAATTTTGTGTCCTCGTTTCCTTTCCTTGCATCTTAGCTCCTCCCTCTGAGGATGAATGAAAGAGGTGCAACGATAAGATACGAGAATGGATGATTTGATGGCAAACTTTCATCTGTTATTGGTCTGAATGGATCTGCCAACATTAAATACTTATATTCTGTTTGGGCTGAGATGATATGCAAAAAAAAAAAAGAAAAAAATCACAAAAATCAAAATGGTAAATATCTGACATTTTTGTTTTTGCTAAATAAAATGCTTCCATATATTGTAAATACCCACTTCAAATGTACACAAATCATGTCTTTTGACTTTGCAATTTGTACATAATATCTTTTTACTTTGAAACCGTATCAAATTTCAATGGAAACATATGTAAACATGAGCATAAACAAAGACAGGTTCAGACACCACAGATGAATAACATCGCTGCTTTATAGCAAAACCATTGCTGGCAATTACAGCTTTGAGGCGTCTGTGGCAAGCAGTAATTCCCCTTGTAGCACTGTGGTTCATTCTGGTCCATTCTTCTTGGCGAAACATCTTCAGCTTTCACAGGGTTAAGAGGGTTCTTCCTTTGAACTTGCAATTTCAAAATTCTCCACAAACTTCTTTAGAAACCAGTCTTGAGTTATTTTTGCTGTATTTTTGGAGTCATTATCTTGCCGAAAGTCCATCTTCTCCTCAGATTCAGTTTATAAAGTTTCTGCTAATGAGATTAAATTTTCCTCGAACATCTCCCGATATGTCGCTCCATTCATGTTTTCTTTCATGGCCAGGCCCATATCTTGATGCTCCCACCTTCGTACTTCACTATGGGTGTGGTTCTCAAAGCGGACCTTAAGGACACCATGACAATCCACATTTTTGCTCTATTCTTATATGTTTTGAGTTGGGCTGGGACAAAACTATGGATCATCTAGAGGTCCCTGAGGACTGGTTTGAGGACTGCTGGTCTAAATGCTGTTGTGCATGTTTTATATGCATTTCTGTGCTTCTTCATCAGCAGAGGAGTTTAGTGGGCGGTTTAGGATTGGAAATGATTACAGTGCTTCTTGTTCTTTGTGTAACTGCAGCCCCTGCTGCTTTCAGCTCATGCTGTAGCTCTTCTCCAGTGTCTGCTGGCTTCTCTCTTACCTTCCTTGTCATTAGCCTGAGAGAAAGCTTACATGGCGCATCTGTGCAGGAGTGATTAGTCGTACCTCCATTATCGAAAGAAATGTACTGATGGTGAAGTTTAGGGTCTTTGCTAGAGTTTTGTATTTCAGAGTTGTTTGTTAACATTGTTCCTGAAAACTTTAGGAGGCTCTGTCACTTTCACCATGATTGCTACCTGTTGTGTGATATCTTCCCAACTAAAAACCAAGCATCATTTTTTTATGACACCCGGTGCAGTTTTCATGAGAACAGTTTTTATTGCCATTTACCTAGAACACTGATAAAGGTGAACAAACTGATAAAGTCCTGGTCCTGTTTGTTGTTTGAATAAGTATGTTGCTATTTGTATCCAGCCTCCATGCTTCCATCACCACTTTCGATGTTCGGAATATGTTGTTATGATTTCCGAAACTGCTCCTATCGGCACTTTTTGACCTGGTACTGACCTTTTGGCCTCTGACATATACCGCTAAGTGAGTGAGATACTTTGAAGTCCTTTTTCATGTGGTGTTTCCATTTTTTGGTCCACCTTGTTACTTCTGGCACGGTACATTACTTCTGCAAGTGGGTACAAAGAGTGGACAGAAAATATGCTTGACTCAAATGATTTGAACAGAATCAGTAATCAGCTTTGTCAAGTAACTGAATGTCTCTATTTACAGCTCTACTATCAGTGTCACTTTTAATACTTTGAAAGTATGGATGCAAAAATTGCTAAGTTGTACTGCACCCCATAACTGCACCCTCCACCTATGACTCTGTGTTTTGGCCAGATGTGATATCATCATGAATAGGAAAGCGTTTCCGAGTTTCCTTTCATCCTGCGTGTATTTGTGAATATATCACAGTATCAGGAAGGGGGTCTGAGATAGCAGAGCGTCTCCATGATAGGTGGGGGGGGGGGGGGGGGGTACAAGTGAAATATGATATTATTGGTTAATATTATTTTGCCCTGTCTGCTGGTGCATGGTGACATCATCAAAAGTCAGAACATGTAAAGAGAGAGAGACAGAGAGAGAGAGAGTAAAAGAGAGCGAAAGTAAAAGAGTAGGGGGAGATAGATGAGAGACAGAGTGGGAGAGATAGTGAGAGAGAGTAAAAGAGAGAGAGAGAGTGAAAGTATAAGAGAGAGAGTAAAAGAGCAGGGGGGGAGAGATGAGAGAGAGAAAGATAGTGAGAGAGTAAAAGTAAAAGAGAGGGGTAGAGAGAGACAGAGAGAGAGGGAGAGAGAGTAAAAGTGGGAGAGACAAAAGACAGATGGTGAGAGAGAGAGAAAGTAAAAGAGAAAGAGGGGGAGAGACAGACCTCCCCAGAGTAAAAGAGAAAAAGAGAAAGAGGGAGAGAGAGTAAAAGAAGGGGGAGAGAGACGAAAGACAAAGAGATAGTGAGAGAGTAAAAGAGAAAGAGAGGGGGGGAAAGAGACAAGAGACAGAGAGAGAATGTAAAAGAGAAAGACAGAGAAAGAGGGAGAGAGTGAAAGAGAGAGAGTAAAAGAGAGAGAAAAATAGAAAGAGAGAGTGAGAGAGTGGTGGAGAGACAGAGAGAGACTGAGAAAGGGCAAGAGAGAGGGAGACGGACAGAGTGAGCGAGAGAGAGGGAGAGGTAGAGTGAGAGATAGTGGAGAGGTAGATGTATGGGAAAGACATCATGTGACAGTTCATTCCCTGATGGCTGTTTCTGATTTGGGCTCATTAGAGCTTCCTACCTCGTCAAATTCCTCTTTTTTCCCCAAGGTAACCGCTTGCCTCCCTCTTTCTCTGCTGCACAACCTTCCAGTGCTTTGCTTTGAAAAATGTTTCTGTCATCCAGCATGGCCAAGCATGAGCCAGCCAAGTGCCGTCTGCATGTGTGTGTGTGTGTGTGTGTGTGTACTTACACACCGTGAGATTAATGCGTATTCTCCTCCCTCCTGACCCTGCTCTTAATCTCTTTTTAAATTCCTTTAAACACACAGAGGCCATGTATTTCTTCGCCACTCGCTACCGTTCCATTACAACTGCATAAGCACATTAATGTAGTCGAAGACAAACGACTTCACCCATTTCTATTACTCTACCGTGTTCTAATGCCACACAAATGAGCTCAGCCGGTCCCAACCGACTGCTCGCACGACCCTTTCTAGACCTCTAATGTGTTACATCATGCATTAGTATGACATCAGCACATTAACTTTCCCCTGCACTGCTGTGTTAAAGGGGAATTCCATCAAGTTTTCAAAATTCCAGCCTAATTCAATAGTTGAGGACATTCAGAATGGGTTAGGTAAAGTGGCCCCTTATAGTCACATGTGAACACACCACAGTGCGAAATTCTTTCTCTGTATTTAACCCATTCACCAAGTGAAGCAGTGGACTGCCACCAATGAGGGGCGCCCGGGGAGCAGTGTGTGGGGACAGTACCTCGCTCAAGGGAACCTCAGTGATGACACTAGCAGTTGGGATTTGAACCCACAACCTTCTGATTGCAGGGGCAACACTCTAACCACTAGGCCATCCAGCAGCCCCAGGTGTGAAATTGTACAGAAACGTACCGACTTGGATTTCTTTACAGTGGTGGTGAATGGAACCAGGCGTCACATCTAACACAAACATAACCATTTTATTTACTATTGACCCCCAGGGAACCTACATGTGTCTTCTGAGTGTTTATATAGATATTAATGGTAAAATAGTGGCAAATCTGAACTAAATCAGGGACTGTTTTGCCCCATGATGCCATGTATGTATCTCTCCACAATGAATGCCTTTTTAAAAATGCATTTTTGGGGAAAAAAACCTTCTCAGAACCGTGGTAAAATAATGTCTCAGGAATCAGACAGTGTATTTGTAACCATTCCATGGAATAACTATGAGGGAGGTTTTAAAGGCAGACGTCTGGTTCCATTCACTACCACTGTGAGCATTTCTGACTTGGTAAGTTTCTCCAAAATGGAGCCTCTCTCACCAAACCCACTCTGAATTATTTCTTGAAGGACATCATAATTATTTAATCATGAAGAAATTTTGGAAAATCAATGTATTTCTCTTTAACATGAGAGAGAGAGAGAGAGAGAGAGAGAGAGAGAGAGAGAGAGAGAAGGTGTCTTTAGAGACCAACTCAGAGGGAGGCAGAGTTCTTTCATGACTAAACCTCTCCTATCCACTCTTTCTCCAAACTTCCAGTCCTCCAATGAGCAGTAAACCAAGGAGAACATTATCAATCATGCGAAAAAGAGAGAGAAAGTGTCTATTATGGAGCCGTTAACACATGTGGATTTAAATAATTGCTTTTAGGCACGAAAATAAAGAACTGGGACTGAACAGTGCAAGCTGAGCAGGAAGAGTTATTACAAGAGGTGTAGAATTATTATAGTCGTTTTATACACCAGATGGATGCAATTGCCAAATTCTGTAATTAATCACAGTTATTTGCAGCATCACATTTACATTCAGTTTACTTTAACAGGTTCTGATATTTTACTCAGTAAGACAAACAAGGCAAAATACACAGGATTTCAGAGACTGAACATCAGTATTAGCTTTTCATTAAACCCAAATCTGTCACAGTGGTAGTGGGGGTGTAGAGAGTGGGACGCATCTGCAGGAGCTCTGAAATCGGGTTTATTGGGGACAAAACAGGCAACATAAAGGATACAGAGCACTCGCTCATGTGACAAAGGGACAACTGGAGTAGGAACAGAGGGACAAGAGCCTTCACAGAGATGTAGGCAAGGTTCAAACACAGTGAGGCTGTGCCAGGACCAGAGGCCAGACAAACACAATTCTGACAAGAAGGCCTACACAAACCAGCCACGCAAGGGACCATATGCTCACTGATGGACAAGAAATTTGATCTCTCCCTCCTGTTTGGAGAGAAGGCCCAGCAACTAGGTGTGGCACCAAGCAAGGCCCCATCACGGAACTTACTTTGGGGGAAGGCCACTCACACCTGATGAGGCTCATAGTCATAGCCAAACGAGGAGGCCCTGCAGCCACACGTGGCACCCATCGAGAACTTACCACAGGGGAACATAAGCCAGGAGTAACTGAAAACCAGAACAAGAAAGGAGGCATAAACAGTCAAACACATCAGTAACTCAAAGGAGAAGGAAAGAAAGTCTAAGGGAGAGGGAAATAGGGAGGGCTATAGTAAGTAAACTGGGCAGGATGTTACAAAATCATAAAATAATACCTTCCCCTCTCCCTACAAACACAAGCGTGGTATGTGTGTGTGGTATCACAGACAATAACTTGTTAAAGATTAAAGAGCCTATTTTAATATATTACTTTTTTCCCCCTGAAAAAACTCGGCCAAATGATTTACAGTATATTTATTGATTTTCAAAGGAAAATAAGTTAAAACAGGCACAGTGGCTGGCTTCGATTCCCAGCCAGGCCAGCAGAGGGTCTTTTCTGTGTGAAGTTTGCATGTTGAGATGCTAAATTGCCCCTAAGCGTGGCTGTGTGTGTGTGTGAGTGTGTATCTGCCCTGTGAAGGACTGGCGACCTGTCCAGGGTGTTTCTTCACCTTTCATCGTATGAGTGCTTGGATAGACTCCAGCACCCCACCATTGGTTATGCACAGGTAGTTCAAATTATTCATGGATTGATTTTCTACAGGGAAGATAATGGCATAATTAGCCTTTTTTGTGCATTTGCATTTATTAAGAGTTTAAAATATCATAAAAATAAAGCAAAATATAAAATAAGCCTTAACTGTTGCACAGGCCACATTTTATGCTTTCTTTTTTCCCAGTATGTTCATTCATTTTCTTCTAGAAAATCTGAATCAACAAAAATGTGATTTGACCAGGGGCACCGTAATGACCTGAACTGTATATACCAAAAACAGCCATAATTAATTTTCATGAATATTTTTTTAATTATCTTCATCTCTTTGAATGAAACAGGTTGTTTTTGTTACTGTGCCTTTAAGTTTGATGTATGTAAATATGTAAATGACCTCTGTTTGTTCAAAAAAGACCATTTACAACTTCAGGGTGAACAGGCGGAGCTAAACTCTCTGTGACTCTCTGGTTTTGTGACAAAATTTCAAAACAGGCTTTTTGGTTTTAATTGTATATATGGGCTGGGGAATCAATGGGATGTTTTCAAACTTCCTTTCTTTCAAACAGTGCTTACACTGTTAGCTCCAGGAGCTAATGGCAAGAAATAAGTAGTGTAAAATTAATTAGCCTACATAACTATTATATAATTTCAAAATTGCATTTCAATAGTATATCAAAGCAACGGTAACTACCCAGAAGAAGATGTTATTTGGAGATTATTAAAGTCTGATGTGTTTCTCCTAAACCCACCCTTTAGGAGAAACAAACAGCAAAAGAAAAAATCAACTTAAGACAGAGGTGAAAAATTTCAGTTTATATATAAATCTTAGAAGTGAGACAACTCTTGGAACAGATAAAATACACTAAGCTGAGACTTGAATTTGATCACTGAGACAAATTTCAGATGTTGTTCAGGCTCATTTATAAGACGACCAAGTTTCCTTTTGGATCTTCTGGTTTATCGAAGATGTGATGATCTGAGCTGAATAAAGATCAGAGCAGTGAGAGAAAAGAAATTTCATTTTAAGATCTTAAACTGGGAACGAGCTGAGATTAGAGAAAGCTCTTTCTCGGGGGCTGAATTTAAAAAGCGTGAGAAAATGGTCAAAATCTTATACTGAGTTCAGTTGTGTCTAGGAGAAACAGGCTGGATGAAGCCTTATTCTGATTTTTCCTTTTCTCTGGGTAGACTTCAAGGGGTTAAATCAGTCAGGGTTAGTAGGAATCCCACAGTTCTAATGTTCTATTAAATTCAGTTCAGTCCAAATCAATAGAAAGGACATATTTCATTACGGCTTACACTCTCAAGAGGTAAGGACCCTTTTTCAGTGTCAACATTACGCAGCACTTTCCTCACCCAGAGATCTGTCTCTTCTGGCCCGATGGTCCACACCCTGTGGGCTCTATCCCATTAGCCCCCTGCGAAAATGATCGATGGCAACCTTGTTCTTCCCAGGAATATTCGCCCTCTATATCGTCTGTGTGATCAGTAATTGTCAACACCCCCACCACATCTGATTATGCCATGAGGTTGTAATGCGAAGAATGTGCCAATTTCCTCCTTCTTTGTTGGACTTCACAGCAAACTCGCGGCCCTAAATCACAGATAACAAATAAGTGGTGCCCCTCCCCCTCCCCCTCCCCCTTCTGTTTTTCTACTCTTTGCCAAAAAACAAGAGGGGGAAAAAACATTTCTTTACAACGACCTCTCATGCTGGACATGATCCCTGTGCTAATATTTCAGTTGGCTGGCCCTCTTAAGGCTTATTGCGCATCCCGTCGAGAGGGTTACGCTCCTGGGGTGGACGCTAGCATCACATCCAGATTTGGGTTATCTTTAGTCCATCAGATGTTGTTTATATAGCCTCTTTCACACAACATGCACACGGTAACGGCAGCCAGCCCCGAATACACAAGCGCTAAGGGCTCGTGACGAGGTCCTCGAGATGCGCTGAGCTAAGAAACATGGCAACATGTTTGTGAGGCTAATGTTAGCGATGCTAAAGTGCTAGCAATGCACGCCATGTGCACTGTCCTTTCCATGTCAACAGCCGCAGCGGAAAGATGTAATTGAAGTCTGTTTACTTGCGTTCTGTGCAGACATTTCTCCGTCTCTCCTGCGGTTGAGGGATTTAACATGCAAGGTTTTGATCAAGGATTGGACGCTTAAGGAGTTCCTTATGTTGCTGTTTGTTTCCCACACGTAGCATTGTGCTCAATGTATGTCCATAGGCTTCAGTGCTGTGCATTTCATCTTGCAAGTAGGTCAGACTGGTCAGGATCAATTAGACAAGAGGGCAAAAACAA
Organism: Brycinus macrolepidotus; assembly: GCA_037974445.1. Lineage (NCBI taxonomy): Eukaryota > Metazoa > Chordata > Actinopteri > Characiformes > Alestidae > Brycinus > Brycinus macrolepidotus. The sequence continues at coordinate 4,791 of JBBPCZ010136257.1, read as the reverse complement.
CACAGAGGGGTCACCCAGTGAACATCTGGGAATACAGATGACATTAGAACAACAGGCTGCTTAGCATCTGCATGGACTTGGAACCAAACTTGCCTTCCATGGAACGCAGCCCATATCCTTTAACACATGGATGATCTCAGCTCTAAAACAGCAATTAAGCAACGTGATAAAAGATTATGGGAGACAAATGTTTGACAGTTTATCTTGCCAACTACTTCACATGCAACAGTGCTCAAAAACAAGGTGTTTACTAGAGCAATAATGTTAACTTACAACCTCTAGATCCAAGATAAGATCTTTATCCTTTATTGATTAATAAATGTGGTATAGTCCATGTGGATTATAATGTGGTATATTATGTGGATTATAATGTGAATTATCATGTGGTATATTAAGTAATGTGGCATAGTCCATGTGAAAAAGCTTTATATACATCAAGGGAAAGCAAAACAACCAAAGTGGGAATATGCAGATATATTTGTTAGCCACGTGTCAAGCAATTTGACCAAAAGGTTTAAATGGTTTATACATTTGAATAATTCTTTTGAGTGCAGTTTGAAGGCTAGGTTATCTAGCGAAATAAAAATGTAAAGCCAAGGGAGCACAATATTTCCAACTAAGAGGGTGTTGCCCCCCTCAAGACAACCCACCCCAATCCTCACCCCCACCCACCACCACCTGGTGTCTGATAATAGGAATGCAAAATATATAATTGTTAATGGTCAGCACACTATTGACCATTGCAATACTGATATTATAATATGCTAAAATACACAAATGAGCCATCTAACCAATGTTTTGTTGGCATGTAGACCAATCGCAGATGCAGGCCTGCCATAGAGGGGGTCTTCTGGCCTCAGTTTTGGACATGAATTTGAACATAGTTTATTTATGTCATTACAACTAGCTAGAGATGCTCAGGTTTTGTTGCCTGTCAGTGGTCCAGAGCAGTTGTTATTGGTAAACACCTCACCATACCCAAGTGCTGATTGGATAAAGTGTATTTCATCAAATGTAAAATACTAAAAATCAGAACCTGATTAACAATATACCACAGCGCTGTGTGTGGGGTAGTTATACAGCCTGTTCTCATCAGACTGACTTTTATTTACTTCCAAAAAGAAGAGAAGTGAAAAAAGTGTAGGATCTGAATTAAACGACATCGCCCATTCAACCCATCAAAAGTCAATATTTGTGACTAAATTAGCTAATGCTTATGCTAATGCTAATGCTGTGATGCACCACTGTTGTAGCACCCCTTGCATTTCATGATTTCAGGTCACTTTGGTAGTGTCCATATATCCACCCACCCCCATTCATTTATCCTGTCACTGGTACTGGGTAGATATATGTTAATGCTGTGTTTTTTTTTGTGACATCACAAATACACAAAGTGGGCTGTTTTTGCCCTGCAATATAATTAATAATATATTGGCTACATGCAATGTGGATTGAATGGTAGATTTTGAAACTTGTGTGTAGATTCTACAAGGAAAATGCATTTTTTCATGATATTGGCCCTTTAAAGATGTCACATAACAGCATTATCTTAAATGCAGCAACACAGTATAAACACAGTAAGAAACGTCGTTCTTATACAGCCCTTGCGAGAAGTTTCAGACGACCGCATCCGCACTGGCCTGCTTTTTTAAGATCAGAAGTGTAAAGCTGTCACAGTGTCGTCTCGCTCTCAGGCGGCTTTGAAGGCGGTGGGGGGGGGTGGGGGGGGGTGGTGAATAAAAAATTTACAGGCTCTCTCCTCTGCCCTGGACACACAGAATGGGTCATGATCTTTGTGTTTACATTTACAGACCCATAACGAATTACTGACATTAGCACTTGTCTTTATACCCACCCAGCTTGTTGCTTTAGTAATGTGGACTTTGTTTTAGTGAGGCTAAATGGGGGGAATTTTTCCAAACCTCCCCAAACACAGATGGTTAGGCCTAATTGCTGCTCTGTGTCAAGCTCCAGTAAATCAAAATGCCATGGAAGAGCCAGGCCATGTTTTGTGTGAATGCTTGTTTGGCGTGTGGTTGATTTGAGGCTTTATTCTCTCAGATCTTTTGGACGATTTGAGGTAAACCCCTGCATTTCAGGCTAACGAGAATCATACCCCATTCAGGGATTCGGCCTGCGTGTGGTACCACCTGCTAGAGCTGATTCTGGTGGGTTCAGAAGAAGACATTACTCAGCTGAAGCTTTGAAATATGTGCTCTTAAGACACTGCTACTAATTGTGTCTTTGTTTTAAGAGGCAGAGAAAAAACAGTTGTCATAAACTTTAGTAAATCAGCTGCATTTCTAAAAATTCCACTATTTTATTTGTGTGCAAATGTTCAAAACACATTATAATTAGAGCTAGGCCATCATTTCAGGTCAGAAAGGTCAAACCTCAATTGAAACCCAAGTAAAAATCCAACAATGAATAATTGAAAGCATTTTTTGGCCGTCCTAGACCCCACAGTCATTCGAAGCTTCTGAAACATATCTGAAGCTCGTAATTAGGGATGGGTATGGAGAGCTGGTACTAAACTGGTCCCAGCTCCTGACTGGTGGGTGCTGAACTCTGGAGAGTCTCCTGTTCAGGCGGAGCTGCTGTGGGAGTTTCTGCAGTGTTAATACTTTCTCACACAGCTGCGTTTCCCAACGGTGGATGCTGGATTGGATCAGTGGAGGGACGGAGCGGCGCTCTGTTGATCAAAACATTTGTAGCAACGCTCCTCCCTGATTATAGAAACAGAAACTCAGGACACAGTTTAGATCCTCATTTCTCCAAAACATCACAATAAAATAACTGCTGAGTCCTTACATCTTTTCATATGACGTCTTTATTTTCTGCACCAAATTATGGAGAGTAGATCAATAAGAAAAAGTATCAATATCAGCATGGATATGGTATCAGTAAACTCCTAATCATACCCATCCTTACTTGTAACAGGCATTAACATATTTGAGTTTGTATGTAGCAGTTTTGCAGTGACTCCTTCAGTAAAGAGTCTTGGTATAGAGCTGAGGCCTCTGCTTCCTATTTCAATTACAACTTGCTGAAACCTGGTTGGACTCCATTTCTACATTCAGTGACTTATCTAGAACCACAGTAAAGCCTAGAGTAACTTTTTTTCTTTGAAAATGTATCCCACCCATTATAGCTGAACTATGATTGGTTGAATCCTGTCACTTCCTCATTATGTTAGATAAGATAACCCTTCATTAGCTCCACAAGTGGGAAATTTGCAAACGGCGTCTAGTAATATGGAATTAAACAAAAAATAAAATAATAAAAATAGGGAAAAAAGTTGCGACAATGCTGCTGTAACAGGCTGCCTCTCGCTGGGGGGCGCTGGTACTATTTTGTATTAGTAATTCTAACATATAATGTCCTCAGACCAGCTCTGCGTGGCTGAGATGCATATGTATGTGGATTTCTATACATTTTGAGCATAAACTGTGCATTATATTTCACATAGGTTACACACATTTCAAGTTTATTGTCCTATAAAGAAAACAATGGAACTTCATTACCAGTAATGAAATTCTTGGACTCAGAGCACCTTGAAGTTTGTACAGTTAAAAAAAAAATCTTAACACAAGTACAATAAAGTAGTACAATAGTAAAAGGTATCGTTGTAGTAAAATAAATGGTAAATAGTAAGTGGTAGTAAACTGAATAGTAAGTGGTAAAATAAATAGTAATGTGGCCCCTTATAGTCACGTGTGAACACATTACACCACACAGTGTGAACTTCTTTCTCTGTATTTAACCCATTTACCAAGTGAAGCAGGGGGCTGCCACCAACGAAGGGTGCCCGGGGAGCAGAGTGTGGGGACGGTACCTTACTCAAGGGTACCTCAGTGGTGTCACTAGCAGTCAAGGGATTCAAACCCACAACCTTCTGATCTCAGGGCAAACTCCCTTACCACTAGGCCACCAGCTGCCCCAAAAGCAGTGGGCTGCCACTAAACAGTAATACTAGTAGTAAATAATGGGAAGAAAACATTCCATCTGCACCTGAAATGCTTTACCAGGAAAAATCCCCCCGTCTGTCTAAATCTAAAGTGTCGTGTGGAAGCAGGCCGGGCGGGGATGAGCTCTGTAGGAGTTCGTTTAATGCTGGTGGTTGTGCTGTGAACGGTGACAGCTGTTGTCATATGACTGTCCCCCCCAGACGCCCACCTCCCGCCACAGAATTCTGACCGGGCGTCCCGCGAGCTCCTCTTCTTCCTCTTGAAGGAAACAGAAGATGAATTATTGCTCTGGAGAGAGGTAGAGCTGCTTCTGCATTCTCCATTAAAACCTGTCTGCCTGTCCGTCTCTACCAGTCCGCTCTCCTTCTCCTCCTCTCGTCCATCCTGTTTTCCTTCCTCTGTCCCTCTCTCTCCCTCCTGTGTACCAACACAAACCACAGGCCCTCAGAGTCCAACAGGCACTTAAGACATATTCAGGACCTGCAAATACCAGCAGTAACATCACTGCAATGCACAAGCTCTTCTAATTATAATAATATACTATTAATAAATCAGAATCAGAATCAGAAAACTTTACTGATCCAGGAGGAAACTGGTTATGTTACGACTGGACAGACTCACAGAATATAAATATAAAGTCCAAATCAATCCAATCAAAACTGCAGAAAATTCTCAATATGAAATACACTATACTATATACACAAATGCTGGGGGTGTTAACCCAAAGAGAGTTTCAGTAAAATCTTATTTCAGTAAATATAAACGGTGTAAAACAGTCTAGAACCGGTGTTTACCCTCAGAACTCAGAGTGTATCAGTAAACT
>JBBPCZ010136222.1:0-21424 GCA_037974445.1 Brycinus macrolepidotus | reverse complement strand
AGTTTTGCCCTCTGGTCAACACGGCGGTGAAGTTTAAATGAAGTTGTCAGAACTCTGCGAAGCCTCAGTGATGCCACCAACGTGCTTAAAACACTCAAAGTGTCTCGACTACTCTCCCTTACAGTACACTTGTATTAAAAAGTAATGACAATAAACGTTTATAGAGTCAGCTGCTGTGCAATCAAGTGTAAAAACAGCAAAACGGAATAAATAAAACGGAATAAAATTAAATAAAAAATATTTTAAAAAATATTATCTTGTTTTCTTGTTTCAGTTAAGCCTAAAAACCAGTGCTGTTGAAATTGTGGTCAGCTGATCTATTTTTGTTCACAAGGATATGAAGGACTGGAGCTTTCGTACAGGCAGCTGTAATTATTGGCTAATTAACCACAAAAATAATGTGTTTGTCTTTAATTAGCTCAATCTCATACAAAAAAACAATCTCAACTTTAACTGAAGTAAAAAGGATCAAGAATGATATAAATATTTTAAAGTGTCACAGTTATTGTCACACTTAGATTTTATTTTTATAGACCAACTTAATTAAACTTTATTGTATTTCCTTTTAAAGCATTGTTCAGGAACTCTTAAATGGTCACCTACGATTTTTCAAGACAGGAAAGATTAGAGAAAGCACCAGTGAAATTAGACAAAAGCTCCCTGCCCTTAGGAAATCAGGCAAGGACTGTAAAAATAGCAAAACACCTAAAAATGCCCATTTTGAGGGCAATGTTTAAAAAACTTAAAAATCAACTGGAGTGTAATGAACCTGGAAAGAGAGGCAAAAAATTCTTGAAGGATCATGACTGGAGATTTGTAGAAGTTGTTAGTATTTTGTGCCCAAATCTACATTTAGATGCCACCTCCATACCAACAAACTATTCGGAAGGCATGCCAGAAAAAAAAAAAAAACATTCCTGTCATGGAACCACAAATGTAAACGCCAGGAGTTCACTAAAGACTTCTGGAGCTTTGAGTGGAACCAGATGAGATGAGGATTTGGTGTAAATGAAAGATGGTTATACAGAAAAGAACCTCATCCCTACTGTTAGGTATGGTGGAGGACCTGTGGTGCTCTGGAGACCTCCAAAGATCTTGGGAACCTTGTTAGGACACATTGAATAATGGACTCCGTAAAGTTCCAGAAAAGTTATGAAAATCTGTCTGCATCTGTAAAGTTGCATTTGGCCTACGCCCTTATCCAGAGCGACTTACAATCATTAGTTACAGGGACATTAGTTGCAACTTTGTGGTCATCGGGTTCACAGGTAAGTGTGAAGTAAAAGCTATAATTGGATCATGGTTACTTGGTAAAGCAGGTTGCTCAATGCCACTAGTTTTGATGCCTGTGTAGTTTTGTTAAAAAATGATTAATTTTTGTTTTCTTAGACAAAACTTACTTCAATGAGAAGATTTTATTTATTTTCAATTTTTCTTTCTCACTGAGTTGAATGGGATTCTCGCTAGCATTCCATTAGGCTTGTCCACTTCAAGGCTGCTTAAAAAGCATGCAGTCATGGGTGGAGCATAGTCAGTGGAGTGTTCTTTACACTTCTGGAAACAAAGATATCTTGAAGTGGGATCAAATGGATTGACAATTGATTCTTGTCAGACAGGACACTGTTTGAGCAACAGCTCCGTGCTCTAATCTTTACTAGTCCAGCCAGGCCTTTTCTGTTCATTTATGCGATTCAGTAGAACATAATGCCTACAGAGTTCAAATTTATGTACTCCCCCAACCCCCACCCCTAAAAAAGAGAGGAGGGCTCGTGCGAGGTTGGTTCTGCTGTGAGACCAGATGATGCAATCACTAGGAAATCAAGGCCAGGCAGGCCTGGACACTACAAACAGGCTACATTTGCAGAAGCTTAATGGCAAATAGCTACAACACAAAAATGAAACACGGTTAATCCTACTTTATCCAACATCTCCTTACCAGTGTTTAGAGCGTCCTTTAACTCCTTACAATCTGCCTCTGGAACACATGTACCATGCTGCTCTTATTGTTGGATGCACTGCAATATTTAATTGTGAAATACATTCCTATTTACTTTGTGTTTACTTGCTCAGAATGGTAGCATCTAATATAAAATTAAAATTATTATTATAAAATTATTTTTTTTTACATATGAAAATCCTTCAGTTCCCTCATGCTTTTCTTTGATAATGTTGATGGAATATACACTATATGTCTGAAGGTATCCAGACACTCTTTCTAATTGGTAAATATATCTACTTTCATGTACATCCACTGCTAATACAAGTGTTTAATTGCACAGACACAGCTTGTATAATCTCTGTAGAAAAGCATTGCCAAAAGAAGAGGGTGCTCTGGAGCTCTGACCACAAGATGACCATGCCCAATGCCAAACATCTGCTAGTGGGTCATAAAGCCCCCCAGAACTGGGCTGTGGAGCAGCGTTCTCTGGAGTGATGGCGCTCCATTCATTTCCTTTGGGATGAGCTGGAGTGGTGCTTGTTATCCGCACTAACCATCCAGCATCAGTACCTGACCTCACTAATGTCCTTGCAGCTGAAAACAAATCCTCACAGCAATGTTCCAACATCTAGAGTAAAGTCCTCCCAGAAGTGCAGAGGCTGTTACTGCAGCAGAGGAAAGAAACGCCCAGTTAATACTCTTGATTTAAGTAGAAAGACTGTATAAGTAGATGTCTACAAACTTTTGGACATATTTTGATGAAAATGTGCATGATTTACAAAACTGCAAGCAAACAGAATTTTTGTTTTTGTAGGTAAGCGAGCAAGCGAAGATTTATTTTTTAAAAATGTTTTTATTCTGTTTAAATGCTATGTTTATTGAAGTTATACATGATTTTTGATGTTAAGAAAGTTGTCCCATTTATTCTGACGTGACCATTGTTTGAAAGGTATTCAATATCTTCACAGTAGGAGCTTCTCATCCCTTGCTTTTCATACCTCATTGCTCGCTAGCAGCTCAACGCAGATCCATTTACAATTATGTATTTGGCTCTCCAAAATGAGCTACAATTCACAATGTAGGGATAGGAGTCTAACCCATGGACAGGGTGGGAAGTCTGGGTTCCATGGAGGGAACAATATTATCTGATCCACTTCAATTCACTACACTACAATATTTTATTTGATTACACTGATTTAAAATATCCGAGTCAATTTCAGCTCTCCTGGAATGACCACTTGAAGGGCTATAGAAGGAGGCTACAGAGCTAAAATCTGAATTATTCAGTAGTTCCACAAGATGAAGCACCATTGAGGCCATTGTCATCTTTGGCAAGGGGTAAACCAGAGCATTGGATGGGAATGGATGGCATAACAAACACAAAGCAATGCAAGCCAGTTTGGGGCATCTATTTGGCACAGGGGTTAGTGTTCTCCTCCAAGCACATTGAGCTGTCTTGTGATAATGTGTGGGCATCAGCTAGAGAAGATGCTTGGATTGATTTCTCATGAGACAAAGGAAGCCTGTGTTAGAGTGGTAGCTATCTGGTGAAACACACAACAGGGTGCAAACTGGCTGTGACTAATGCTTAGCCCATGTTCTGATGGTTTTTGAAAGATCTTACACATGCTAATGTTGTAAACCATGTCCAGCCTGTCTTTGGCAGGGTTCTTCAATGCCAGTTTCCAGCACAGTGTGGTGATTTCCCTGCCTAATCCACCTGGCTCAGCTTATCTGTTTATAATCAGGTGTAGCATTGTTTGAGTTGGAAAATCACCAAACTGTGGACAGTTTGAGAAGTTACTGGCTAACCGCATCACAAGAACTGCACCAGCTAATAAATGTAATAGTATATTTGCATATTAAATTTATAAATTAATATATACATTTATACAACATATAACTTTTCAGTGAACTCATAATTATCAAGTATCTCCTACTTCTACTTACAAACCCAAATGTGGTATGGATTGAAAATTTAGATAGTTGCATAGTCTCAATGACCTATAAAAATGCCTAGAAATTGAGTGCAGTCAAATCACTTGTGATAAGCTGCCTTAATTTTTGAAGTTTAGTCATGATTATCACTTTTGTCTTATAGGCTCAGATTTGACCCATTTCCCCCTTTTATAAAGGAGTGCATTTCTTTATAGCTATTTGAGTTGACAAAATAAGCTTCTTCAGAATGCCTTTATGACTCATTAATTCAAGAACATTATTTCATTATGAATGTATGGTTCACACGAACCTGAACATGAACATCATGAGAGCTAATGATCAATGTCACCTATCCATGGTTTTAATATTGTGACTGATTGGTTTATGTATCTTATATTCAGTCAACGTATACTCTTGTTCATACAATTTATGGATTCTTATTATATTGGCAGTTCTCTGGAACTGGTGCTTTCCAGTTTGTCGTTGCTTTTGTTAGTTTGCTGCTTGTTTATTTCTCTATAGGTCTCCCTTAATCACTGTCCAGTGTCTACTAGTGGTGCTACAGGACTGTGGCTTCAGTCTGAACTGCTATGGATGATTTGAAAAAAACGGAAAGAAACATACTGGCATTAATTCATGATTTGAATGTGTTACTAGCTTTGTAAACACTAATAAAATGACGTTTTTGTCATTTGTCGATCTTCTACATGAAAATAGCTAACAGCTAACACTCCTCTGCACATTTGTTTATACAATTAGATTTTATTTGCCTAATGTAACATATATAAAACATAAAATAGCGCATGTACAAAGATATTTAAGAAGTTGTTTAATGTTTTTTCCAATATATCACATTCAGCTATTAAATAGTATTTGTGATCAAAACTTTGCAGAAGAATATTATTCATACATGTATTCAAATATGTACATATTTTCACAAATTAATGAACCTGCGATTTGACCAGGGTTATGCAAACTTTTGTGCTTGACTGTATGTTCTGTAACAACCAAAATGAAGTGACCTGGCACTAATGAGATGGCCAGCTCAGGGTGTGGATATGTAGCTGTTCTAAGAGCCTTAATTAAGACACTTAATTAAGACACTTCTCTAAGACACTTAAATCTCAGTATATATTAATGCACTGAGATGATTTGTTTTCACATTAAAAATCTAATACTAGTGATGACATCCCAACTTGCCTTCTCATTCCACATGCTGTGTGAACTGTTTCTAATTGGGTTTCAGACATATGGATCACACTGAGTAAGAAAGTGTATGTTTTATCTTGTGTTGTCCATGCGCTGTTGGTTTTCAGGCTGCAATCTTTCGTGACTAGCAGTAATCATTAGGTTCAAAACCCATGTATTCATTAGTAGCACATCAGAGTAGACCACGGATAAAGGAATGCATTTTTTGCAAGAAGGATATTGTAATGCAATGTAATGTAATGTAATGACGATAGATTATACACGTAGCTATATGTCTTAAATGTCAATGTGAAGCAACAATAATGTGTAGGGAATGGACATGATACAGAGTGAGCCAAAGCAAGAAGAAAAGAAGAAATAGAGAAAGACGGCAGGGATAAAAGTAATAGAGAGAGGGAGAAAAACAGACATCTCTTCTATCCTTGTTTGCTCTGACCCCTCCATCCTCTCCTCATAACCGAGACCACCAAAACCCCTTTAATACCACCCAAAGCTCACACTCTTCGATCTAATTATTTCTTCGTTATAGGACACCCACAGCTTTCCTCTAACACACCTCTCTCTCTCTCTCTCTTTCTCTCTCTCTCCATCTCTCGCTCACTTCATGTAAGCTCCTAAGGTGTACAGCATCTCTTGTTCTCTGTCTGAACCTTCATGCCTTTATATGATGTTCTCTTACCACTCAACCTGTCACTCCTACTTTTCATTTTTCTCTCTCTATGGTCATTTTTTACTTTATATGACAATTCCAGAGCTTTAGCTCTATAACTGACCAATACTTTGTACTGACCAACGTACTCCAACACCAGTGATGCTGTAAGGCTTCTTTGGAGTGATGATCTGCTACATCTGTTAAACCATGGGTAGTAATTTCAAGTAATTCAATTAATTCAATTCCCCTTTCCACCTCGGGTTCAATAATCTATTTCAATAAAGAGCAGAGGCTCAGCTCGGCCGGTCAGGGGAGGATTTTTATTTTCATGAGTCTTGGGGGGGGTCTCCAATCTCTTTACAGAAGTCTCTGAAGACTCCCAAGGCTAAAAATACTAACACAGGTAATATACTCCAGGGTGCCCATTTCTCATTGCTTAAGAACTAAATGGATTGGTGTAGCCAATACCAAATATGGCCATGCAGTCAGTTAGAGATAGGCTTCCTCCCTGGTTAAATAAGATGATGCCAAGCAAGCCCACAACTCCAATGGGAGCTAACTTCCTTTAAAGACACTGAGGTTAAAAGGGTGCACACCTCTTACTATATGCATATGAATGAACATCCATTAATATATCAATAATTAATTATTTAAAATCTTTCATGTACTCCGTTAAATTATTGTTCCTGCTCAGATGCAAAGGCATTTTTCCAGCTATCAGTGACCTTGAAGGCCCCTTCTACTCCCATGCATGCTTCTCTGGGTCTCCCTGTCCACGTACCTTTACAGAACAGATAAAATATTAATAACACAAAGATATTTCAGCAGTTGCAGTTAACACGAATAACATTAGAAGTCAAGTGTACAAACAAAAGTGGTCAAATAAGAGAAATCATCCACAAGCATGAAGAAAAACCACTGAGAGGGATCAATACTCAAAAGGATAAACATCCTAAGAGCATGAAAAAGAACCACTGAGAGGAACCAATGGTCTTTAATGTAAAAAAAAAACAACAACACAAAAGCATGTAGGAAAAACAGTGAGAGGAACAAACACTCAAACAGAAAGGCTCCCTGAGCGAACTTTAAGAGGAAGCAATAATTAAAAGGAGAACGTCAGTAAGAACATGATGAAGAAACTGTGAGAGGAACAAACACTCAATACAAAGGCTCACTTAGGGAACCCTGAGAGGAACCAAGACGCAAAAGTACCACTGAGAGGAGCTGATGCTCAAATCAATAAAATCCCCAAGTGCATGGAAAGGAAACAGTGAGAGGAACAAACACTCAAAAAGAGATTACCTGAGGGAACGCTGAGAGGAACCAAGACTCAAAGAGAGATCCTGCTCTGTTTGACACAGGATAGACACGGAAATAACAAGTAGTTATGAAAATTATGGAAGAAGAAAACGCCTAATCTATCAATTGAAAGCTTTGTACAGAAGCAGAAGTGGTCTCATTGCTCCAAAGAACCCTCTTTATCTTCAAAGAACTCTTGCAACCAGACGCTGACCATGTGAGCACATACGCATACAACCAAGCTTTCACCAGTGTAAAGGGAAAGAAACACCTGCACAGTAATGTCCTCATTTCTAAAGCAGAAACTTGGTTTGATGCTTACTGGACTTCAGTGAATATGTGGAGTTAATTCAGCACTGGTTCTTTTGCTGTGCGTTAATGCACTTGAGAGTTCATCAGTGAGTAACAGCAATGAAACACCACCTAAACCTGAATGGAATGAAACCTCTTTAATGGGACTTTTAAAATGAGATTGCTCTGGGATGGAAATATTACCGTTAAGAGCCCAGCAGTTGTACGAATCACGCTAGAACTCATTTTCTTCAGGGCCAAAGCTCTGCTGGGTGCTAATAGTGTTCACGACTCGAAACAACAATCAAAGTTTTGCATCAGGGGTTTTTGAGTGTGACTTCTCTTTATTGCAAATGCTAGCAAAGACTCTTGTGAACTTGTCTGCTATTTAAAGCTTAAATAATTACTTGCATAAGATAATGCCACTTATACTCCAAATTTGAATGGACCAATAGAAATGGCCCAAAATGAATCGAGTTACATTAACTTACATTGAAAAATCAGATGTTTTTGAAGAACTAGATTTTGTCTGTTAGATATAACCCATAAAATCACTAGAGTATCTCTATCTCTAGACTAAGGATACATTATTGGCCGCCTATGGTTTCCAAAACTCTCAGGCCTCTCAGACAGAGGAGCCATTCTCTGCTGGTACCTCTGTCAGTCTATTATACAGACCGGAATGAAGTGATCTATATTCAGGTGATAAGCTTGAATGGCTGTGCCGGGAACACAGGCCGACACTAAGCTGGGGAAATCTGCAACTGTCTGCGCTATGCCAGTGATCAGCTGGGGCCATGGATCCTTCAAGTGTGGCACCTCCTGTATCATAAAGCACTTATTAAAGCAGCCATGGTGGAGGGAAACTGAAAGATAACCCTGAACAGAGGTACAGTGGGTCCTCTGTATGCGACAGCTAAGGCACTGAAACACATTCAAAATCCTCAGTCGGTAATGGAAATATTCATGTCATCCCAAAGAATGGGATGAGTCCAAATGGGACGGGTCAAAAACCTTACTTACAGAACCATTGTTGGCCGGGCTGGGTTTGAGTGGTGGATTACTGATTGACTTTCTTAACAGGGTAGGTGAGTGCAGGTAATAAAAAACCCTAAGCAGTGCATCATTAGTGTCTATCTACCTAAAAAAGGTGCAAAAACAGGTTCTATACATGATGACATGGAAGAACCACTCATGATTCCTAAAAGTAGTGGTTCTCAACTCTGTCCTCAGGGTCCTCACATAGTTGCACAGAAGCCTTTGCTGTAACTGCTCATTTTTCACATAATATTAGCACTATTAGCAATGATTCCTCTATTGAACTGCCCGCTGATTCTTTAGGGCAGTGGTTCTCAAAGCAGTACACAGGGAACCATAGACTGTCCACATTTATGCTCCAAACCAACTTACCAAATTGTGCACCATCTCTGGGACACTGAGGACAAGCTTGAGAACCACTGTCCAGATTTTTGCTCCAACCCAACTACCAAAATGTGCAGAATCTATGGTTCCATGAATACTGCTTTGAGAACCACGGCCCTAAAGAATCAATGAATAGATCAATAGAGGAATTATTGCTAATACTGATAATACTATGTGAAAAAATGGGCAGTTGCAGCAAAGGCTTCTCTGCAGGCTTCTCTGAGGATTTTGTAGCTATTATTTATCACTATGTATCTCAGTGCTCAGCCTTGTGTGGAGTAGAGGAAGTTTTCTTGCTTGCTTTCTTGGAGCAGCACGCAAAGGGCAGATGTTAAAGGAATATAAAGGGCTTTGACAAATGCAGCATCTGCGCGGGCCCGTGCTATGCATTTTTTATAAGCCGCTAATCCATTCCTTGTATAACTCAATATAAATCAAATTACCAGGCTACAACGCTGTCACCGACTATAGTAATTAGATGGAGAAGCTGTTGCCTCGAGCGCCGCAGGCCTTAAGGACGAGGGGAAAGTGGAGAGTGACATCGTATTTACACTTGCGTTTTCTCCAATTGGCTGCCGGATGAAGTGCAGGTATTGGATTGCTCAGCATGTCCTCTGAGAGAAAGGAATGAGGCATTTCTTTTTCTTTTTTTCGTGGCAGTAACCTGTGAGAGGTTTTCTGGAGCACATATGTTAATTTACACCCTTTTATGCCCTTCTGCTTGTTGACTTTGAGAGAGGGGTAATAAAGAACGAGGCATCGTTCCCATATCTTTTCAAAAACCTTTCCATTGCTTCTCATTCATTTAAATCTGCTGTTGTTCATGAAAACCAGAATTTACCACCTTAACCTCTGTACGTAGACCCCTTCCCCAACACAGCAGCCTCTTCCTTAGTTGCAACATTAATAAACTTCAATTTGATGTTAGCTAGCTTTGAAATATTACCCCAGAAAGTCAGTTATCAGTGCCAATTACAAAAATGTGCTGTAATTTTTTTTTTTGTTCCAAGCTTGGAAGTACTAATGCTTAACTGTTGTAGAATTGTACCTCATATTGGAGGTTCTTAAAACTTTAAAAAGGTTCTTCATTTTCACACAAAAACAGATCTTTAATGAACCAAGCACTGAAAGGTTTAATGGCACTCGGTTTCTTAAATGTACTTTCATTTGCTGTAGTTTGAGTTTCAATGTAAAGAAATGTCAAAAGTGTTTATTTTCTTTCCGGAAAAAATCCATTCATAATACATATCTCCCTTTCTACACAAATGTTCCACTTTCTTTTATTGTCTCAGGTCTTTTCAAATCATGAGGCTCGAGTTAGATGAGTCAGATGAATTAGATGAGTCATCAAATCTGTGACTCAAGTCTGACTCAAGTCATGTGACTCGGGCCCACACCTCTGATGCTTTCCTCTCAATAAATGATGTACAAAGATGATGTATAATACTCAAATAAAAGACCTGTTACTGCTTAATAAAGTACCAATGACACAATCAGTTGCTCATAATGCTTTATAAGAATATTATTACGCTGTGTACAGTTCTTTTTAAAATTATATTGTTATATTGTATAGTTTTTATAGGTTATGCTTCTTCTACTTTCCCACCTGTTGGATTAATGAGGGATTATTTTATCTAATCTTATTTTATTGCTTTATAAAGGTATTATAAGCATTATAATACTCTGATGAAGCATTATGAGCAAGTGGCTGCACATTGGTGGTTGATTAAGCAAGAATTAATAAAGCGCCAATGAGCAGCCAGTTGTTTATAATGCTTCAGAAGAATATTATAATACTTATATAGTTGATTTTAATGCTTCATTAGAGTATTATAAGCAACTGGCTTAGCAGCTGGACTCGATCTAACACTAATAGAGTATGGCACTGTGAGACGTGCCAAGGCAAGGACTTACTGTGATTTGCTTTTGCAAGCCCAACTCTTAAGGGTAACGTTGCCATCGACATAAGCACATAGCGCCTGTCAGCTTCCACAACCACTTAAAAAGACTTCAAAGTCCAGCGAGAGATGACACTTCAGCCAAACGTAGGTTAGCAAACCGCTGTGTGCCTTTTAGCTGAGTTCAAACAAAGGTCTCTCTCTCTCTCTCTCTCTCTCTCTCTCTCTTTCTTTTATTTTGTCTGCTTATTAATGTTTAATATTATAAGCTGCTGCTGAATATTTATTCTACTGCAAAGTTGAGTCTCGCGCTGGAAGAAATGCATCAATTACCCCTCCACACTGTAACTGAATGAAAATGCCTGGAACAAAAAAGGGAAGAGATTTTCAAAAAGGTGTGGAAACACATCCAGCCTACTGTCAAGAGCCAGTGAGAGCATTGTGAAAGAAACATCAATACTAGCGGATCTTCCTTCACTGGAGCTTGCCCTGTTCTGCTCCTCTAAACGACTACGTTGACCTCTCCGTGATTCATTTCTTCATGCACTATTCAAGGCAACGCACCCCATGCAGCCCCCCAGCGGCCTTGGTATTCACAGCCAATGTGCGAGGTTTGATAGTGGTGGTTCCTGCTGTCTTCGTGATGAATGGAAAATCATAAATTATTACGAGTGCACAAAATGCTGAAGCAAAAGGCGGTCTTTCAAAGATATTCCCCCCCCCCACCATAAACAGAGCCAATGCAAATGCCACTCTCAAAAGCCTCTCAGCTGCCGTATTGATGGATCACAACCAGTCCAAGCAGGGTCAAGGATCGTCTGATGATAACTCAAAGATGGCCGATGACTGTTCAAATTTGAGGAACAGGTAGGTGGAACTTTTAAAATCATCAGATGTTTCTTTTTTCTTAAAAAAGCTTTACATTAAGCATAAATGGACATTTTTCTCAGTCATATTACTCATGAAAAACAGCTCCTTAAAAGTTCTTTAGGGAACCATGAGTAGTTCTTCCATTGTACGGCTCCAAATAATCCTTTTTTGGTTGTATTTTAGATTTAAGAGTTTCTCCAAATCCTTAATCAAACCAACTCCTTTAGCAATCAATCAGGGTCTAGGTTTCTTTCCCCAAAAGCATCTTAGTGTTAAGACGATCTTGACTGGTAGAAGGAGCGTTCATTACGATGCTCACTATACCATTTAAGAATCACATCTTTACAATTACTTTTGGAAAACTCAGACCAGTTTTACTAAGGAGATTCACTGGCTTCTGATAAAGGAGAGAGGGCCAGTCAAAATCATATTTCAGATTGTCATCACATTGCGATCTCTGACTGGATCACTTCTGAGGATCAGGCCTCTGAAGATGAAGATGGACACCAGAAATATTACAGCAAAGTCCAAAGAAACACAGAGCAGAAACATCATCTGGGGAAACAGTTCTGGAGAGATGGATTACAAACAGATGCTTTGCTGGGTCTCAAGCTAAATCAAAGTGCGCAGCAGCTCCTCCAGCATCTCCTGCTGATACTATGCTGCACCTCAATGCTACCACCTCCCACAAAACCCTATTCCAGGCTTGCAGCAGCACCTGCAATGCACCTCTAAATTAATCCAATACCAGCTGCTCGCATCAAAGACACGGCGGTAACGTTCTCACATGGTGAGGAAGTGGGAGGGATGTTCAGTGCTTAATTCGAGTCGTCATGCCTGTCACCTGTGTGATACAAAACAGGCATGGGTGGGAGCAACAAGGCTGCCCTGCGAGAACCTTGGAGACACGGTTAAAGAACTTAGAGGCAAGCTGCTAATTAACTGCTAGCATGACTTTTTTTTTTCCAGGTCTCTGGAAAAATGTAATTTGTCAAATTTTACATGTTCCACTTCACCCCTCGATATGGAAAACATTCAACTAATCATTCAGACATGGCTAACATTGTGGCCAGTGCACCCCTAACACTGTGATAGCATTATCCAGTTCTTGACACAATGTGTCATGCTGCTTATGTGCAGTCTGGAAGCAGCAATTTGGATGCATGCATCCTTCCTTTTTTAAATTTCATTAGGGAATTTTATTCCATTGGGAAGCTACCCGGACAATTTCCTGAGCACAGTCATAGCAACATGTCCTAAACACAGCAGTCAGAATTGGTCTCAGAATAGGGACATTACAGAATAGGAACAAAGACACGATGGGATATTAGGAAAAACATAATGCAAATGAAATGAAAACACACTAAAATGCACTCGATCATCTTGACACATTTCATTTTGCCCACAAAACATGGCACACATTGGATCTGATCATTCACCCAAGGCAGATCATGGACCAGTGCTCCTGTAAACCCATAATGAATTCTTCAGTGAAAATCCAACTACAACACACTCTCACTAATGCGAGCAGACAGGAAGCAGTGGTTCGGATGCACAGATCCCTTCCTCCTTAATGGTGAAATATATGAAGCACCTCATTGGGAAGTTGTTGGGCTAATCACTAAGCACAATCTTGCTAACTCACTTTTAACATAGCAGCCTGCTGCCGTCCGGGTAATCACTATCATCAATTTTAATTTAGCTCAAGGAAATTCAACAGATCCTTGAGGATTCAATATAGCGCCGCATCAGTGTACGAGCGGGCTGGTTTCTGAGGCCCAACACAGGCCTGGTTCAGCTTTGTTAAATGAGACTATTCCAAGCTACTGAAAAGACTAGCACTGAAGAAGGACTTTAGCACTGAGGAGGGAAGATATTTAGCCGAATGTTGTCACAAGAAGATTCTTTCTTGAAATCAAGTTATAAGAAAATTTATTCTTGCCATGTCATGTCATCTCAATTTTAAAAATTAAAATTCTTGTCAGAAACCCTTTAAAATTTCGTCACTTTTGCCCCACTTCTAAACATCTTCTAAATCTGGATATCATAATGTGAAAAAATTATATTAACCAATAATATCATTACCTGGATGGCAGCGGGCTGCACTGTGATTTATTAATAAAAACAAAAACAAATTTTGTTCACTACATATTGAAAAAACTTTGAAATAATTTTTAGATGATCAAAAATCTTAGATGTGATAAACAAAGTGGGTGGATGATTCTTAATTGGCCCGGAAAGGTGCAGAACATTATGCATGTGTCACGTCTGGTCCGTCTCGGTCATGCCCCCAAGGGAGTCCCTCTACTGAGTATTAGGACCAGCCCTGGATACGAAGTACTACGTCATGTGTATGTGGTGTGTTTGGTCTCCACGTGCATAGCGGCCAGCTGTTAGCTCTTAGCTCATTAGCTGGTTGCTAGGCACCTGGAAACGAGTCCACCTGGGTTAGGTTCTGGTTAAAGCTGTCTCATTTAGTAGTTAATCTTGTTGTGTGATTGGTTGTCTACGTGTCTGTGTCAGCTTATAGCCACGCCGATTCAGAGAATCAGTGCGTGGTCACCCCAGCTCTGCCTAAAACATGCCGGGTTTGTGCAATTTATGTTTCTGTGTGCTTATGCCTATGTGTTTGTTTTAGTCAGCCGAAGCCCACTGAGATCTCTGGAACACCTTCTCTGAGGACTGTTTCCCTAGTGGCAGTAGGGGAGCCTTCCCATGCTAGTGGCTTCGGCTCTTGGACTGGTTATCAGGCTTTCTGTGCTCCGCTCTACAGTTTGTCACGCCTGAGTGTCCTCTCACAGCCAGCAGACGCTCTCAACAACAGCAGGTGCTCTTTTAAGCGCTAACGCTCCTAGTGGCAGTAGGAGCGGGTTCGAGCCTAGGACTACTCATCTCAAACATTCAAAGTGCTCATCTGTCTTCCGTACTTCGAGTTTACGGACTACGGACTTTGACCGATCCACTACGGTATATTAGTAGGAGCTTAAAGACGAGCCGGATGGCTCCAAACAGTATCACGGCCGAGTAGCCGTTTGTTATGCTATGCTATGCTGAGCTATGTTTATGTAAGGTTTCTGTTTAACCCTTTCGCTACTACTACGTTCCAGGTCTTATGTTTTGAGAGCTCGCTGAGCTCATTTTGAGTCCTTGTTTCATTAAAGAACTTGTGAGAATCTTCCAAAGGTTTCCTGCAGTCTGTCCGTTCTGAGCACGCCCGACATGACAGCATGCTTGTATAATGAATCCCGTCTATTAGTAAATTATGGTAAATTAATAAATTAATATCCAGAAGGTCTTATTTTTCAAATACTCACAAAACGTATAAGCCAATAACTTAACAAATAAAATGGCTTACTGCACATAAAATGCTTCTAAAATGATGAGGATCACAAATATATGTTAAGGGATTACAAACTTTGGAAAGTTTGGGGAAATCAGAGAACACAAACACAGTTTCTATTTAAGCACAAGACATCAGAATTCTCACTAAGGATGATAGGTTGATGATGCTGCCAAGTTGTGCTAGACTCCACATATATCAAAATTATGGGAACAAACATAACCTATGGAACATAACAGCAAATGAATGACAGAACGCTGTCAGTGTTGAATTTGTGCTGCAAACTCATTTAGAATAAACTATAGAAATATTGCTGTATTAATGGTACCGACTAATGGCTCTCTCTCTCTCTCTCTCTCTCTTTCACACACACACACATACACTCACACAGATATGCCTCAAAACTTTGATAGATCAAATCTGCTTCTGGGGAGCTTGCTTACCAGCTCAAACAAACCCAGCCTTGTCTCTGCATACTTACTCCTGTTTATTTCCACCCATAAACCTGTGATTCCATTTCCCTCATCTCAGTTCACTTTGCTCCACCCACAGGAGTGAAATGTGTCTGCGCTATTAAGGAAAAACCTCTAGTGCATCTCATGAGCGCCTGACAAGCCCAAAGGCAAACGCAAGCTTTTAATCCAACATGTGTGCTGGTATTGCGGCAAAAGCTCAGAGGACATACAAAGGTTTCTTTTGGTCCTGGAGGAGTCCCTTTTAAAAGGTTGCAAATGGTTTTCTGTTGTTCGAAAAATATCTGTGACCCACTGGGCCTAGGAACGCGAGCAGCCAAGGAAATGCACTATCATCTGTGTCGAGGATGGTTAAGAAGTCTCAACAGACCACCCAACCAAGAGCTTCAGATCCACCAAAAGTGACTTCAGCATGTCTAGAAAAAAAACCTCAACTTACTCACTGCATTAGGAGACAACCTTGAAGTTCCAACCTTGAAGTTCTACCTTTTCTGTTGGAAATCGCAATACTTCTGAAGTATTTTTTTTATTTTTTAACATAAAAACCCTTTAGAACTCCCTTTAGAGTGGATGATAACCCTTAGAACTCAGAATGTGTTAGTAAAATATGATTTCAACAAATAAAAATGGTGTAAAATCAGTTTTTGCTCTCCTACACACTCACTGTTTGCTGCACTTTCACTCGGTGCTCCGCCGCTCGGCCGCTCTCCGGACCCCCCTCTCTCTGTAGGTTTTCCCCACCCACTTGTGAGACTATCCTGAAAGTTCTCCCAGGTTCAAAGATCTTCTACATGACATAGGAACACCAAACAAAGCTCAGCATGATGTCTGACACCTTGAGCATCAACACAAATTGAGGAACTTCCATACAAAGAATTGTTTTGTCATATGATGACGATTTACCATTTGTTGCGCTTCTGGCATGGATCCGCACTGCTCACGTTCTTTGGGTTAATGTCAATCTAAAAACCCAATTGTCTCTCTTTTTTTTAAATCCAAATTTCTTGCCAACTTGGTCAGGTTTTAATGACATGAAACACTATTCTATTTCAACCTTCAAAGATCAACACACTTTGAAAAGAACAATACATACTAATTCTGTGTTTACTAGCATTGTGCCAAGTGTTGTGGGGACAGGGAGGACTTATGCTTCCATGGGCTCCTGGCAACAAATAGCTGTGAAATCACTGGGAATCAAACTCATGATAGACAATAGGGATAAAGCCCAGATGGTTGCATGACAAAACCGACATTTTTTAAGACAAAATTCTTGTGTTCATCATCAAATGTAATGACGATTGTCCCTCTCTGAAATGTCTTCTGATTTTTAATTATACCGCCATGCACCAGTGAGCAGAAATTTACATGCAAAGTACATGGACAGCCCCATAGATAACAGAGATCAAGGTTTGATACCCAACTCTTGTAGGAATACAAGAAATAGTCTTTATACTGCATTTATCTAATATATTCATTTGCTCTGGGTACATCTATCACACATTTTATCATCATTTCCACTTTAGGTGAACTATACTGTTTGAAAGTTTACCTTGATTTCCCTTGTTTCTAGAGGTACCAAGCCAAAATACCTACTGATTAGTCAAATGCAGTCATTTTAGAATCATCATGCAAATTTGATTCAGATGAGGACAATGTCTAAAACTCGAGCAATCCAGAATCACTGCCTGTGACTCTACATGTAAAAGGCAATGTAGAATAAAAGATATGTTAGGGGTTCAAGGTCTTCAGTTAAAATATGTTGCCATATTTTATTACTATATTTTGATTCTTATTGCAGTTAACATTTATAGTGTCCTTGCCAACATATTATTAATGTTGGATTCAAGTTTATGGTCCCATAAATTACACTACTGTCCATGCTTGGTGAGGTAACCTGCTAGCAACTATCTTCTATAGTTGCAGATATGCTAAATTGCTAACAGCACCAAAAAAGGTATTTTTTTCCTTGACTTTTTGCCATGATTACGGAACTTCTGCAACAAGAGATGACCAGCAAATATCCAATGTGACTACGGCTCAGTGAATCACCAGCAAATAAACTTCAAATGTGAGCATATGGCTTTGAAACACTGGGAAAAGAAGTCAGTGTTGGGTCAGATGAACATGTGTAAAATGTGAGAGCACAACATAAACTGCTAGAGCCAGGCGCAGGTGCTCTGCAGCTGATCTTTCTCTGGTGGAGGTGTGAAAGTGCCATGAGCCAGAACTGCGCAGGCGGTCTGAGGACATATCAACAGATAAATCAGGCATGGAATATGAGGATAGGTCAGAAAGACGTGTGACATTTCATCTGTTTCCTCCTCCTGTCCTTCTGCCAAACACAAAACCTGCCATGTCCAAAATCATGGTGTTATCACAGCTAACCTTTCGAGTTAAATATCAGTAATATGAAATTTACTGGAGAAGAAATTGTCTGAATATGTCACATGATACAAAACAGTAATATCTGATCTGAATGATAAAGACCCAAAGGAGGGAAGAGCCGGTGTAGATGTAGCCCACAAGGCAGCACGTCTGCTCCCACCTTCTAGTGGATCAACACTTTCTACCACTAGGCCAAGACAGGGATGTATGTTCTCCCCACTGCTCTTTCCACTGTACTCTGCGCTGTCATGGATCCCGCTGTCATAATCCTAAATTTTCCAGATAACACCACATTCAGCAGTCTCATCTGTGACAGTGACGTATCTGCATGCAGATGGTTGAACAGCTGGTCCACTGGAGCGGTCACAACACCCTGGAGCTGAACATGCTCAAAACAGTTGATTCAGGCAGAACTGTGATGGCTGTGGATGTTCTTGGGAAACAGAATCACAAGGGACCTGAAGTGAGACACAAGCATAACTCCAATACCAAGAAAGCTGAGCAGAAGATGGAGAAGTTCAACCTGTCTCACATCCACTACAGAGTTTATCACCACCTCCAACACAGTCTGGCGCCACCAAGCATGACACTGACTTGCTGGTGACAAATACTGAAGGCAGGAGGAACAAGGAAACACCACTAAAGTGCTTTGGGGTGGAGTTTTGGGGGCAGGCTGTTGAGTTTTTCTACTAGTTGGCAAACGTACAAAAAACTAGATAGCTAATAGTACTGAAATGAAGCCAAGTATAATTTTTGTATTTTCTTAGACTCTACATGGTACACCAGTACATTTCTTTATTGCCATGGTGGTGGGGGGCATTCACAATGATTGAATGGCATAATTATGCAAAGTATGCTGTTTGAAACTAGGCTGCAAATAAGCATTTCCTTGAATTTGCTGTTTCTGTGATGTTACAAAAACCAATGCGTTTACATATCAGTCTCTCTTGTGTTGAGGAGCAGTGTTATCCACTATGCTGTTCATGTTCTTTGCATGCATTGTCAGTGGAGGTTGCGTGCTCTTGCTTGCAAGATGAAGTGGAGTGTAACGCTCATCAGGAAACTCTGCTGCAAGTATGAAACAGAAAAAGATTTCTGCCCACTGGTGCATGATGATGTAATCAAAAATTGGAAGATGTTTTAGGGGTGGACAAAAGTCACCACATTCAATTGAAGGTTTTTTTCTTTTAAACTGGACAATACTAACAGAAAGGCTGATTTGCTTTCAGCACCAAACTGAATTTTTTTCTTCCACGTCAAATAGCAAACAGCCATTGTGGCTGCAGCTTAATGAATCCTAATGAAAGTGTGAGCATATGGCTTCAAAGCACAGATATAAGAAATCACTATTGGATCAAATGAGTATGTCTAAAATATAAAAATGCAACATAAACTGCTAGAGCCAGGCGCAGGTGCTCTGCAGCTGATCTTTCTCTGGTGGAGGTGTGAAAGCGCCGTGAGCCAGAACTGCGCAGGCGGTCTGAGGACGTATCAACAGATAAATCAGGCATGGAATATGAGGATAGGTCAGAAAGACGTGTGACATTTCATCTGTTTCCTCCTCCTGTCCTTCTGCCAAACACACAACCTGCCATGTCCAAAATTATGGCGTTATCACTGTTTAAATACGCCGGCTAACCTTTTGAGCTAAATATCAGTAATATGCAATTTACTGGAGAAGAAATTGTCTGAATAGGTCACATGATCCAAAACAGTAATATCTGATCTGAGCGATAAAGACCCAAAGGGTGGAAATGTATTTGTGATTCACAGCAGCGCATCTGCTTCCACCTTCTACTGGATCACCAGCTTTCACCACTAGGCCAAGGAGGCATGTTGTCCTGACTGCTCTTCTCATTGTACACTCCACCCTCATGGACCCTGAAGTTTGCAGGTAACATCACCTTCAGTGGTCTTGTCTTTTTTAGTGATGACTCTGCTTACAGGTGGTTGAACAGCTGATATTATGGTATAGTCACAATAACCTGGTTAGGGTTAGGGAGCTCGCCCTGTGATCAGAAGGTCATGGCTTCTAATCCTAGGACTGCTAGAGTCATCTCTGAGGTACCCTTGAGCAAGGTACCGTCCCCCCACACTGCTCCCCGGGCGCCCCTCATTGGTGGCAGCCCGCTGCTTCACTTGGTGAATGGGTTTAATGCAGAGAAAGAATTTCACTCTGTGTGCTGTCCTGTGGTGTGTTCACGCGTGACTATAAGGGGCCACTTTATTTTACTGAACATGCACCATGCAACCGTGGAGATGATGCTGGACTTTAGGAGAAGCCAGCTCTCACCAGCTGAACATGCTAAAAACTATTGATTCAGATGGCTATGCACTCCTTCAAGTTCCTGGGAGCAACAATCACCAGGGACCTGAAATGAGATAACTCGAGCACCATGAAAGTTGAGCAGAGAATATACATCCTGTGCCAGCTGGTGTCTGCCATCACCACCTCTATCACAGTCTGATGTCACCAAACATGACACTGACATGCTGGTAACGTACACGGAAGGTAGGAGGAACCCTGAAACTAAAGTACTTTGTGTTGGAGATTTGGGGCAGGCATTCCACTAGTTTTGGGGGGTGAGGTGGGGTTATATATTTATGCAATGCATGCTGGGTTGTATTGTAAAAGAACATTGGGCAAAAATACTGTTGAGGCTGTGCAATGTAGCAATGTGCTTTATGACATCACATAACATGACAAATAATATATTCAACTGTAGCAGGCAGAAATGCCCCTTTAATGTTCTGCATCATAACTCACTCACCAAACCCTATCAGACCAGCTCCGAGCGCAAAGTGTAGTTAAGTCCTTATCTAGATGTCAGCAGATCTGCCTAGCATTCGCACAATATGTGCATGTGTGTTGGTCTTTCCCTCTCTGAGGAACAGGTGAGTTTTTTTAATCTGCCTGGCCCTCTGCAGCAGGGCACAGCACTGTAGACTGAAAAATGCACTCCCAAGCACAACTGGACACGGCATCAATCTTTCACTGCAAATCAAGAGAAAGAGAGAGAGAGAAAGAAAGAGAGAGAGAGAGAGAGAGAGAGGGAGAGAGAGAGAGAGAGAGAGAGAGAGAGAGAGAGAGACACACACACATAGACCCTCAGTGGAGGCAGCAGCTAGCCTAAGGGTCCTCGTGCACCAAGCCTGTGGCCGGCCACCACTGGGCCATCGCCTGTGCTGTATCTGTTGGTTCCAGTCAACCCCTCTCTGCTCCTGTTTGGTGAGTAAACGACTGGTAATGGCAGCATAAAACGGCTTATCAGACATACATGCAAAATAAAGCCTCCTAATTGGTCCTTAGCTTGGATATGTAGTTCTTGGCAAAACCCACATCATGGAAAACTGAATTTGCCTCACTTTTCTCCAATAAAAAAGATTGATGTAGTATGTAAACACTGATAGTTTCAAAACATATCAGTCTATACAGTCCATATAGCATATAGACCCTATAGCATATCAGTTTTAACCCTCTGAGGTTGAGACCCCCCCCGCGGGACTTTTTGGGCTGTTCCAAACAAACATCTAAAGCTCCGCGAGTTTTTGTCCTAGAAACATATATTACACCACTAGAAACCTTGAATCTTCTAGTTTCCAAATATGTATGTTTTAAAATAAAATCTAGCGATGGCGCTTTGTAAATAGAATAAAAAGAAATCTTCAGATTTTCTGTGCCGTAGCCAGCAGCCAGCAGTTAATGAC
>JBBPCZ010136193.1:0-42777 GCA_037974445.1 Brycinus macrolepidotus | reverse complement strand
TAAAGCTACTCAGCGTCCTCTGGACTGGACGACTCCCTGCAGTGCTAGCATCACCCATGTTAGCTAGCGGATGCTGTCTCAGATGGCTGTGCATAACGCTGTACTTTTATTGTACTTTAACACCGACTTGCAGATTGTGCAGGTCACCGTGCTGTTTGTGTGGTTTAGAGTGAAGTATCTCCATACACGTGATGTGAGTCTGTCACCTACTGCCTCTGCCGTGTCTCTCGTCTTGTTGTGGTCTTGTGTTTAGATTTTCCTCCACACGCCAACGTTACCGTCCCTTTTTATGAAGTGACTATAATAATTGATTAAGTCAAGGACCGCATGTCAGCGTAAGCCAATCAGAGGCAGAGACTGCACTGAGTACACAAGCGCGCACACAGAGAGAGGAAAAAAACACATGACTTGTCGACTTCTCTCAGGGGTCGTCGACTTGTGCCTCTGATGTCGACACGTCAACAAGTCGTTTTTTTTTGTTAATGCCCTACTAGAGACTCATCTCAGACTTGTACCTCAGAGGCTGGAAAAGTGAATCAGACTCATTCTCCAGAGACTGGGCCCTTGACTTGGACATGCACCCCAGAAGCTTGAGACTTGATTTGGACTCATACCCCAGAGAATGGAGACTCAACTTGGGCTATCACTCCAGAGACTCAAGACTGGACTCAGACTTGGACCACAGAGACTCAAGACTTGACTCAGACTCACAATCCAGAGATCGGAGACTCAACTCTGACCCACACCCCAGAGACTCGAGACTTGACTTGGACTCGGTTCCCAAAGGCTCAAGACTCAACAAAGACACATCTCAGAGTCTGGAGAAGTGACTCAAACTCTTAATCCAGGGACTGGGCCATTGACTCAGACTGACACCTCAGAGACTCAAAATTCAGACTCCCTCCAGAGACTTTAAACTCAGACTCTCACTCCGGACACTAGAGACTTGACTCGAACATTTACCCCAGAAGCCTGAGACTAGACTTTTACTTGTACCCCAGAGACTGGAGACTTGACTTCAGCTCTCAATCCAAAGACTCAAAACTGGACTTGGATTCGGACCCTAGGGACTCAAGACTCACAAACCAGAGACCGGAGACTGAACTCTAACCCACACCTCCTGGAGAATCCTTGACTCAGACTCTCACTCCAAAGACTAGACTTTTGACTCTAGAGACCTCTCACCCTAGAGACTTAAGACTCAGACTCAGACTCCACTTGTGAACATCTCTGACTTGTTTTTTGCCAAACAGTTGCTTTAATGTTCACCCAGCCTGTCCTTTTGCACCCAACGCTTCTACTTTGCATATCTTTGATAGTTTGTCATTATGTAACGTGACATTACGGCATAAACAACACTGTTGCTTCACTGCTTGCTAACTGAGTGTGTCGCTAAACACGACCCGGGAGCTTTTTTATGCCTTTAAAAAACACTTCTTATCTCTGTTCCCGCACTGCCTTATTAAAATGAAGCTGGGCTCTTTAAATAGCAGCATCTCACAAATCTTGCATACAGCTGCAAATTAATTAGCGAAAGTGTTGCTTCAGAAGAGCAATAGAGATTAAGATCTGGAGCCGGAACGTCGTGGAGTGGCCGTTAATCTAGCCGATTTGGTTTTTAATATGCAGAGAGGGGGGAAAATAGAGTCTCCTCCATCACGACGGGCTGAAATTGGCAGAAGCCGAGGGGCTATTATTGAGTTTAATGCACTTCTCACAAGTTTTATAATATCTGCATTAAGAGCTGTTTGGGGACTTTAATTAAAAGGTTGTTTAAGAGTCTGAAGGGTCTGGCGGACGGGGATTACACATTTGTAAAGGAGTTTTATCATCAGCCACTGTTAATCCAGTTTTAATGATAGAGGAGCCAAGGGAGACCGAGAATGGCTCATCCTTTCATAGGAGCGAAGGATGTCAAAGGAGAGAGAAAGAATAGAGTCACTGTAATGCTGTGACCTGACGGAAGTGATAGGACAAACGTTTTCAACGTTTCAATTGTGAGGCAGCAGCGCGTGAACACACTTCAACAGAAAGTGATTCCCCCTATTGCTTCCACTTACTGGTCACTTTATTAGAAACACCCATTTTTGCTTCCACTCCCTGGCCACTTTATTAGAAACACCTTGTGCTTCCTCTCACTGGCCATTTTATAAGAAATACCACCTTGTGTTTTAACTCACTGGCCACTTCATTAGAAACACGATCTTTTGCTTTAACTCACTGGCCACTTTATTGGAAATACAACTGTGTGCTTCAGTGGGCAGTTTATTAGAAACATTTCCCTTGTAGGTAAAGGTCCAGACTGTGGTCCATCTGTTCTGCTCCTCTACTCCATTCATCACTGCTCATATTCACAGAAGAGCTGAAATGATCACTGCTGGACTCCACAGTGTGAGATCGTCACATCTAAACCCGCTGCTGTCAAGATTTTTCTTAAATAGCCAACTTTTTATGGAAAACTGAGCTTTGCTTTGCTTAAACAAAAGATTTTATTGTAGAGAAACTCACCTACTCAGATTTCATTACAGCGGTGGTGAATGGAATCGGACGTCTCCAACACAAATACAGCATTTTATTCACTATCAACCACCAGTGAAGCTCCATGTGTCTCTGAGTGTTTATATGGATGTTGATGATGGTAAAATAGTGGAGAATCTGAACTAAATCACTTTTCTTTGGGGACTGTTTGGCCTCACGACATCCTGCATGTGTCCCTCCGCCATGAATAGGGTTAGTTTTAGGACCAAATGCCTCTCAAAACTACAGAAGCTTCACCTCAGGCGTCAGGCGGCACAACCATAACCATTTTATGGAGTAATTCTCTGTGAAGGAGCTGTTAGAGGAAGATGTCTGATTCCATTCACCTCCCACTGTGAACAGTTCTGACTCTGTGAGTTTCACAACAAACCCACTCGGAAACCCTCTTTTTACATCTTAGTGTTTCATTGTGCAGGAATTTGGGTGGAGTCGCCCCTTCAGTTCTACATACCGGAAGTGGGAGTGGGAGGAACTTACAGTTTTTTTCCCTGCAGGTATGCTAAGCTAGCTGATCCTGCTAACTGGCTGTCCATCAACAGCAGTAACGGTCAGATCACCACGACGGCGGTTCTGGACCGTGAGTCCGTCTATGTTAAGAAGAACATCTACGAGGCCACGTTTCTGGCAGCAGATAACGGTCAGTTTACGGGTTTTCACCTTTCCTCACTTTAATCACTCCTCCTGCTGCCTGTGTGTCTCTCTCTTTATGTTTTCTTTCTTTCTTTTTCTTTTAATGAAGGCTTCTCTCTCATCCTCTTCTTGTTTTCATTCTTTCTTTCTTATCACTCTCTCTCAGTCCTTGCCCTCTCCACTCTCTCCATCCTCTCTCTGTCCTCTGACTTTGCCTTCCGTTTTCAGTCTCTCCTTCTCTTTATTTTCTTGGCAACTTTCTTTCTTTCTTTCTTTCTTCCTTTCTTTCTTTCTTTCTTTTTCTTTCTCTCTGCTCCTCTCGGTCCTTGCTCTCTCCACTCTCCATTCTCTCTCCTCTTACTTTCTCTTCCATTTTCTGTCTCTCCCTCTTTCTATATTCTTTCTTTCTCTTTCTTTTCTTGGCAACCTTCATTCTCTTCCTCTTCTTTTGTTCTTTTTCTTTCATTCTCATTGCTCTCTCTCAGTACTTGCTTTCTCCACTCTCTCTCCTTTCTCTCTCTCTCTTTTTTCACTTTATCTCCCATTTTCTGTCTTTCCTTGTCTTTATTTTCTTTTTTTTCTTTTCTTGGCAACTCGTTCTTTCTTTCTTTTTCTTTACAACCTTCTCTCTCATCCTCTTCTTTCTTTCTTTCTGTATTCTCTGTCCTTGCTCTTTGCTTTCTCCATGCTCTCTCTCTTTCTCCCATTTTCTCTCCAGTTTGTCTGTCTCTCCCTCTGTCTCTTTTATTTTTTTTTCTTTCTTTTCCTGATGACATTCTCTCTCCTCCTCTTCTTTTTTTTCTTTCTTTCTTATTGCTCTCTCTCTGTCCTTGCTCTCTCCACTCTCTCCATTCTCTCTCCTCTTACTTTCTCTTCCATTTTCTGTATCTCCCTCTTTCTATATTCTTTCTTTCTTTCTCTTTCTTTTCTTGGCAACCTTCATTCTCTTCCTCTTCTTTTGTTCTTTTTCTTTCTTTCTTATCGCTCTCTCTCAGTACTTGCTCTCTCCACTCTCTCCATCACCCCTCTCTCTCTCCTCGCACTTGTCTCCATTTTTCTGTTTCTTTATTTTCTTTCTCTTTGTTTTCCTGGCAACCTTCTCTCTCTCTCTCTGGTGTGAGTGTGGTTGGAACTCTCTTTCTCTCTCTTTCTCTATCTCTCTCTCTCTCTCTCAGTCTTATCATTTTCAGGCAGTTCTTCTGTTCACCTGTGATCTCCAGCATCCGTGACATGCAGCCTCTCATCCTCCTTTCTTTCTCTCATTCTTTCTTTGGCCCTTCTGCCCCTTTTCTTTTTGATGGAGGAGTGAAATCGAGGATTAAAGGACAGTGGACTGTTCACTTCTGGGACTGTTTCTTGTGCAGTTACCTCTATCTCGCTCTCTCTATCTCTCTCTCTCAGATCACAAACACAAATAACATGGATATAAACCATGTCGTTTTATATCAAATCGGTATGAATTCTAAACATTTCCCCCAAGGCTGGAATACACCATCACTCCATCTGGAAGAAAGAGAGAGAGACGAAACACAAGACAAAATACAAGAAAGAATAAGGGCAAGAGAAGAGTGAGAGAAGAGAAAATAAAGAAAAAGATAGAGAGAAGAGGAAGTAAAGAAATAGAGATAGAAAAAGAGAGATGGGAAGAGCAAAAGATAAAAGGAGAGGACTGATCACCGTATTCTGATCACCGCCTGATCATCTGGAATCATCTGCACCTGTTTCTTCACTGGTTCAGGCCTTAAGTTAGATGTGCTTTGTTCTGTTTGAATGATTCATACGTAGGTCACTGTGTGGCTTAATAAACAAAAAACATTCCTCTGAAACTGGTCAGGTTCATGGACTGGACTGAAAATGAGAGTCTCTGCAAGTCCTTCAGGAAGCCTGGAGAACTGTTCCTCAAGAGAACATTAAAAATACAAGACTGGATCTATGGAAGCAAAACACGAAGAAATGAGGGGATCAAGACTTTTGCACAGTGCTGTACCTCCAGCACTGATACTAAAGAAGTGAATGTGTCTTGCCTGAGCTCCATTGCATAGAAAAGGGGGGGAAATCAGGTTGAATTTGTGTTTTTTGTTGGAATATCAGTCTGAAAGCCAATCCTGCACCACACTTGTCTTTTTCTCTTTTTCTCTCCGTGGTGGAAATAAGGATGTGTGTTACATCAGCACAAAAGGCCAATTTCTCTACCAAGTGCCGCTAATAGAAAAGTGATTCTAGTGCTTCTCCCCCGCGGTCGATTAGGTCACAGCATAAATTAAATGTCAGAGGAGCCATGGCTTCTTCAGCTCTTTAGTTTCTGTCGGAGAAACTCGTTACACCAAATAACTGTTTCACACATCCGCTCTCTGAGCAAGGGAAACACAGACTGATTTCAGCTCATCCAGATTCTTCATCCTTAATTCATCACCTAATATCTCTCTCTTTTCTCTCTCTAACTCTTCTTTTCTGTTTCTCTCTCCCTTCTTCTCTTTCTCACTCTTCTTTTTTCTCTCTCTTTTTCTTTCTCTCTGTCTTTCCACTCTTCTTCTATTTGTTCTCTACATTTCTCTTCTTTTCTCTTTCTTTCTCTTTATTTTTCGTTCCCTTTTCCCTCTCTCTTTCCCCTTCTACCTTTTCTCGCTCTCGTCCTTTCTCATTTTTTCTGTCATTCTCTCTGTATCTCTCTTTCTTGTCTTACTTTTTCTCTCTTTCTCTCACTTGTCTTTATCCTTTTCCCTGTCTTTATCTCTCCCTCTTTTCTATTTCTTTCTCTCTTTTTTCTTTTTTCTCACTTTCTCTGTGTCTTTTCTCACTTTATCTCCTATTCTCGCTCTTTCTCTTTCATCTCTTCATTTCTCTTCTTTCTCTCTCTCTTCTCTTTCTCTTTCCTTTTGTATCTTTCTCTTTCTCTCTCATTCTCTTTTCTCTTTCTTTCCCTCGTTCTTTCTCCCTCTCTTTTTCTCCCTTTTCCCGTCTATCTTTTCTCTCTCTTGTCATTCCTCTTTTATCTCTCATTCTCTCTATACCTCTCTTGTCTTACTTTTTTCTCTCTTTCTCTCACTTTTCTTTATCTGTCTTCCTCTCTTCATCTCTCCCTCTTATTTCTTTTGCTCCCTTTTTTCTCTTTTTCTCTTTGTCTTTTCACACTCTCTTTATCTTTTCTCTCTCTTTCATTTTCTTTCTCTTGTTCTTTCTCCCTTTCTCCCTCTTTCTCCTTCTGTGTTTTCTCTCTCTTGTCACTCTCTTTCTTCATCTCTCCTACTTTTATTTCTTTTACTCTCTTTTGTCTTTTTTTCTTTTCCTGTCTTTTCTCACTCTCCATATCTCCTTTTCGCTCTCTTTCTCTTTTTCTCCCCCCACTTCCCCTTCTCTTATTTACTCTATATCTCCCTATATTTCTTGTCTTACTTTTTCTTCTCTTTCCTCTTTCTTGTCTTTTTGTACCTAATATGGTTTGTTTTAATAAAGAACATTGAAATTGCAATCTCTCTCTCTCTCTCTCTCTCTCTCTCTCTCAGGTTCTCCTCCAGCCAGTAGTACAGGAACTCTGCAGATTTATCTGATAGATGTGAACGATAACGCTCCGTCTTTAGTTCCCCGTGAGGCTCAGATTTGTGAGAGAGCGAATTCTAACTACATCAACATCACCGCCGCCGACGCTGACACTGACCCCAACGTCGGGCCCTTCGTCTTTGAGCTGCCCATCCACCCCTCCAGCATCCGCAGGAACTGGACCGTGTCCCGTCTCAGCGGTGAGCATCTTCCGACCTGTGAACTGGAACTTCCTTCAAAACCCTGGCAGAAACAATGATTTCCACAGCCAGGGCCTGACATCTATATATTTCATAACAAAGAACAATTATCGCAATCCTACTCATTTCTTTATTTATTTGTGAATTGTTATTAATTATTCAACAGTAGATACTATCAGAGTCTGAAAATTCATAGGACATATGATGAGACAATCTGTTATTAATAATCTCATAATAATGTGGCACAAACAGCAGCTTCAGTCTGTGTAAAAGTCAAACTGTAATAACTGTCAGACAGTTCTTCAGTTTATCCAGTTTAAGGTGTTGAAAATAATCACTTTAGCGCTTTAAGAGATTGTGGCATTGTTGAGTTTTTACTTGTTTTAGAAATGATAAATGGACACTTTGCAACAAGATTCTAAATTTCATGTGGATTAGTTTGATTTTCACTGTGGAAGACATGTTTTTGCATCTTATGTTATGAACATATGCTCTTCCACATCACAAATCATAGTTCAACTCATTGTTTTCTCTGTTTCCACTGCCTCACCTCCAACCAAACCCCAACCCTCCAAACCCACAATCCCAAATTCAAACATAATCCTGAAAACGCCAAACTCCAAACTCCAACCTCAAATCTCAAATTCCCAACCTTAAACCCCAAACCCGCAAACTCCAAACTTCTTTGTAAACCCCAATCCTGAATCTGCTTAAATCTTAAATGCTAACTCTAAAACCTTAAAAAAAACTCCATATTTAAAAAAACAATAATATCCAAACCCCTGATGCCCAAACCCAAAACCCAATTATCCTACCCTGAATCCCCACACTTAAACACCTAACCCTACAACCCCAAACCCAAATACCTACACCCTAAATCCTCAAATGCTCAAACCCAAACACTCAACACCCCAAACACTCAATCCCATATTCTAACTCATTACCCACAAACACCTAACCCTAAACCCCTAAACACCTAACTTTAACTCCCCAAACCCAAATGCCCATACCCTAAATCCTTAAATGCTCAAACCCACTCAACCCTAAACCCCAACACCCAAACTTGAATCCCCAAATCCAAACAC
The DNA here is from genome assembly GCA_037974445.1 of Brycinus macrolepidotus. NCBI lineage: Eukaryota > Metazoa > Chordata > Actinopteri > Characiformes > Alestidae > Brycinus > Brycinus macrolepidotus. The sequence continues at coordinate 34,787 of JBBPCZ010136193.1, read as the reverse complement.
CTGTTGCCAAATCTCCCAATTCAACCTTGAATCCCCACACCCAAACACCCAACCCTGAACCCCCAAAACATCCAATCCCAAATCCAAACTCCTGACCCCCAAACCCCCACCCTGATTCCCCAAACCCAAACCTGTCCCCCTCTCCCGGTCTCAGGAGACTACGCCCGGCTGAGTCTGAGGATCCAGTTCCTGGAGTCGGGCGTGTATGAGGTGCCCATTTCAGTGTCTGACTCAGGGAACCCTCCGCTGTCCAACCGCTCTGTCATCAAGGTGAAGGTGTGTCCATGTGATGAGCATGGAGACTGCACCGCAGTTGGCGCCGTGGCAGCTGCTGGACTGGGCACTGGAGCCATCATCGCCATCCTCATCTGCATCATCATCCTGCTCTGTGAGTAACTGCTCAGATCCTCATGGGTTCCTCAGGGTCCCTTCACTGCTGCTGTGGGTTTCAGGGGGCTGGACATCTGTCCGATTCAGGGTCAGTTCTAAAGGGCCCTGCATAGACTGTATACACATACTGTACTCACACACTGTATACACACTCTGTTTTCAGCACAGCACTGATAAGATTACATCATGGCACAGAGGTAGAAAGAGCTTGAGAAAATGCAGGACAGTGACGGAAAGCGGGAGAGAGAGAGACAGAGAGAGAGACAGAGAGAGACATATTAACTGATAATAAATTAATGCTGAACCTGACAGTAGAAATGTAAGTGACAGTATTCTATGGAGGCCCATTCTTTCCAAGCAGAGGAGAAATAAAATGCCTGTTATTTTTTGCTCCTCTGCTTCTGGCACTAGAGGGTCAAAAATATTGAGTTAGTATCCTAACTTTCTTAAAATATCTCAAAAAATTACATTTTTCTGAAAACATTGAGTTAGTATGTCTTATTAGTGAGTCATTAAATTTCAGGAGAGTAGTTATTTCAGGATAATACGTCATTATTTTGAGCTCAATGTCAAAGTATATGTTTATGGGCAAAAAAGTTATTATTTTGAGATCATAAGTCAATATTTAGAGAAAAAAATATATTTTTTTGAAAGACTAATTTAATGTTCATGGGGACCAAAAGTCATTATTTTGAGATATTAAGTCAATATTTAGAGAAACAAAAGTCATTATTTTAAGAGAAGTCAATGTTTAGAGAAAAATGTCATTATTTTGACAGATCAAGTCAAAGATTAGAGAAAAAAATCATTTTTTGAGATAATAAGTAAATGTTTAGAGAAAAAAGTCATTATTTTGACATATTAAGTCAATAATTAGAAAAAAGTCATTATTTTGAGACAAATAGTCGATGTTTAGAGGAAAATGTCATTATTATGACATTAAATCAACGATTAGAAAAAAGTCATTATTTTGAGACAGTAAGTCAGCAATTAAAGAAAAAAGGTTATTTTGAAATAAGAAATCAATGTTTAGAGAAAAATGTCATTAATTTGACATATTAAATCAATGATTAGAGAAAAAAGAAAATATTTTAAGATACTAAGTCATTATTTTGTTATAATAATTGGGGCATGGTGTGCAGTTTCACAAAATCAGTGATTTTAAAGTGAGTAGAAAGAGGTCATTACACTAAGCCTGCAAACTTTGTGAAACTTTTGACAAGCCATACTCACACACACACACATATAACCCCTCTTCAAACCAGTCCTCACCACAGAGCCTGGACCTGCACTTCCTGGCCATGACTGGAGTATGACCTAGAGAGAGAAAGAGAGAGAGAGAGAGACAGTGAGAATTCTTTTTAACCACGTTCTGACACATCCACTTTATTACATCTTTATTTCACTTGTGGCTTATTCTCCTGCTCTACAGATCATGGTTTAAATACCTGTAGCTGAAACCTCAACTTTGTTTCAGCTCATCTTCACTCCCCATTCATTTCAGCCTCATGGCCAAAAATGTGCTCCTCCAAACAAAGTGGAGGCTCGATGTGCTTCGACTCACGGCATGTAATATTGAAAGCTTTCGCAGGCGGCGAAGAGAACCTTCCTCAGTGGAGATGGGGAGTTGCTCACCCAGCCATATCCATAAAACATTTACCTGAAGCTCGGAAGAACACCGTGTTGTCTTGTAGAGTTTCTGAATCGGAGAGTGGATCAGTGTCTTCTCAGGCATGGCTTACAGGGATCTGTAATCAGCTGTGGCTTGTGGATGCAGTACTAGATGATGTATAACAAAAGTAAACTTTGAGCACACCAATCCAAAGTTATGAAACAAACCACATCTTCCGTGTGTCGGCCCGCGGCTACAAAAGTTCCAAGAAAGAACTCGTGAGCTAAATGGACCGGAGTGGACTGGGAGCAACATTGTAGAGAGTTGCAACAACCACACACATATACAACAAATGAACCCAGTGTTTGGGTTTGTTCCACGAAACATCAGCATTCCCCAATACACAACCTCATTCTCACCCAGTCACTCTCCAACACATTCCTTTATTCATTAATAAACACCACCATTCACTAACAAACACCCTCATTCTCAACCAGTCATTCTCCACAAAACACCATCATTCTCCACAAAAAACAACATTCTCCAACAAACACCATCATTCATTAACAAACATCATCATTCTTCAACAAACACCATCATTCTCAACCAGTCACTCTCCAACAAACATAATACTTCAAAAATAACAACATTCTCCAACAAACACCATCATTCATTAACAAACATCATCATTCTCCATAAAAAACAACATTCACCAACAAAAACCATCATTATTCAACACCACCATTCATAACCAAACACCAAAACATTGCACACACCACACACCACTATTCCCAACCAGTCATTCTCCACTAAACACCAACATTCTCCTTCAAACACAAACATTCCTCACCAAACATCTTTACTAACAAACATCAACATTCTCTGCCAACATCATTTACCACCAAAGACCATTATTTTCCTCTAGACAACATTCCTCAACAGACAACATCATTCTCAACCAGTCATTCTCCAGTGAACACCATCATTCAACACCAAACACCAACAGCTTCTTGGTTCATGTATTTTGATTCAGTCTGTTACGGGCCGTAAACATGAGCACAGACTCATTCTAGACCTTGTCCTGTTTTTGTCTTTTCAGTGATCAATATAGAGATGGTACATGCACCTAATCACAGATCCATCCTGTCTGACACCTCTATTCTGTGTCCACCTCCCAAACACAGTTGTTCACCTGCTTTATAACCCCTCAGACAGCCTGTCACTTTTCAGACAGTTCTTTGTTATTCTCAATTGCTGAGGATCCCCTCGGTGCAAAAGCCCTGATGAACTACTTGCTCTATTCAATTCAGTATTATAGATCCAGCTGCTCCACTTTAATGCAGAAAGCCTACAGTAAGACTACAGTCATGGCTAAACAGTCTAATTCGTGCTCCCAGATGGGAATGAAGGCAGAATGAAAATGGAAAAATAAGCTTCACGTCTGCTACCAAATTGTGAGGGAAAATTCTGACTGACTAAAAGTGTTCTATCAAAGCAGCAAGAGCAAAATACTTCACTGATGTTATTTCAGAAATCTGAAGAAGCACCTGAGCTCTGTTTAATACAGTTAACACCAAGGCTTAAATTAATATATGTATATTTTGAGCATATTGAAATATGCTCAAAATACCCCCCACTAGTGTATTGTTAAAAAAAAGTTACCACTGGCAGCCATGCACTGCAGACTGGCTAGGAACCACGCCAAAAATCCCCCCCAAAAAACTGCACCCCTTATACAGTAATCCCTGAGGCCACCACTGAAACCTGAGGAATTTAGAAGGTTCTTTATTGGAAAAATTGACAATATTAGAGCACATGTTTCATCCCAATCCCAAGATTCTTCAGACTTCACCAAATGTTCCCCTGTCCATAATCAGACTGAGGCTGTGTCAGTGTCTTCCCTAACTGATTTAATCATGGATATGAGTCCTACCATGTGCTCCCTGGATGTGTTTCCCCCTGGCCACTTCTCAGAGATGTGCTGTATTTGGTCCCAGTATTCTTTCTATAATTGATGGCACTTTAATAAATTGTGTTGTTAAATAAGCAGCTGTCCGGTCTCTTTTTTAAAAAAAAGCCTGCCTTAAACCCATCAGTTAAACTCATCTCTAAGCTACTGCTCTTGTCTGAGGTCTTGGAGTTTTTTTCCACCAGCTGTCCACATAATATTCTGGACAAACTCCAGGTTTTAGGGTTTGACACACTACAGAGTTTGCCCTCTGGAGGATTTATAATGATTTACTTTTAGCTGCTGACTTTGAAACGTGCTAAAACGTAATTCTTCTACACCTTCTTCTTCTAGACCGATCTTTGACAGTGTCAATCATATTGTTTTGTTTGATCATTGAAAGTGTGGTGTCGACATTCAGGCAGGAGGTTTGCCACTTATTTGCCTTGTTTTCTGTAATTATGGGAATTTGTTGCTCGTTTTCAGAAACAGTCATGTGGGGCGTACCTCATGGCTCTGTCTTGGGTCCTATCCTGTTCTCACACATGCTTCCACTTGGGGCCATCTTTCAGAAATATTGTACCTGCCCATTAAGCCAGGTGAAGATGGGGACTGTAGCTCATCTCCCGTTGTCTAGGGAACATAAACTGTTGGACGTGAAATCATTTTCCTAAACTAAACCGAGACAAAACAGATATTGTTACCTTTGGGATTGAATTCTTTTATTGTCATTGTATGCAGTGAGACAAGATTCATTGTGCAACTCATAGGCAAAAACAAATAACAATATACAATGTTTTAAAAAAGTAGAATATGTTCATACATATTATACCTACTGAGGGATCCTGAGCTTTAGCAGGGGCTGCAGTCACCTAATATCTGGGTATTTTTAGCTCTGCTAAAATAAACAAGTAAACACAGTTATTCGTAGTAGTGTCTTTCAACTCAGGAATATACGGAAACTCAAACATACCTTGTCCTTTAAGTATCTTCAGGCTTTTATCTCATCTGGTGTCGACTGATGTAACTCTCTCTACCTGGGAATCTGTCAGTCAAGCTAGTCATGCCAGCAGTTGGTCCAGAGTGCAGCCGCCAGGCTCCTAACAGGCACCAAGAAAAAAGAGAGCGTCGCTCTTGCTGCTTATCAGATACAGAGTTTAGGGTTTTATTATTCATTTTTTTAAGCTCTTCACAGCTCCAAGCTACATCTCTGACCTTATCAGCCTCCTTTCTACCTCTCGAGCCCCAAGATCCTCTGATCAGATGTTTTTAGATGTTCCATTCTCTTGGTTGAGGTCTAAAGGTGACCAGGCCTTCGCTGTAGCTGCTCCAAAACTCCAGAACAATCCTCCTTCCTTCCTAAAGCCATCCTCCACAGTAGATATTTTTAACTCAAATTTAAAAAACTGTTTATTTTTTTGGGTGCTGACTTTGTGCTACACTTTGGTCGACACCTGCTGCCTTTGAAATGTGCTGTATAAGTAATGATGACTTGATTTTTTCACCATCATTCTCTGCCAAACACCATCTTTCTTCTAAAAACATCGCCAGTCTCCACCAAATATCATAATTCTCCAATAAACATAATATTCCTCTCAACACTATTATTCTAAAACCAAACACTGTCATTCACCAAAACACCATCATTCTTCTGTAAACACCATCATTTTTCACCAAACACCAATATCACTCTCCAATAAACACCTAATTCTTCAATAACTATCATCACTCTCTAACGGATATCATAATTCTTCACCAAACATAAGGAAACTCCAGCATTCTTCAATAAATACCTTCATTCTTCAATTAAAAACACTTTTCTTTGGTAAACACCACTATTCTTCGCCAAGCACCATCATTCTAAAATCTCATTCCCAGTAACATATGAGAGGCCAAAGGTTCCTCATGTGTTTGTGTGTTCTATGTGCTCCAGGTATGGTTCTCCTGTTCGTGGTATGGATGAAGAGGAGAGAGAAGGAGAGACAGACCAAACAGCTGCTGATTGACCCTGAAGACGACGTCCGAGACAACATCCTGAAGTATGACGAAGAGGGTGGAGGAGAGGAGGACCAGGTGAACAGAGCTCAAACTCCACATCTTACAACTGCTACAACCATTACTCACAATCATATCAAATGAATCTGATCTTTCGACACAAATGATTCCACATTTAATAATGAATGTCGAGTCAAGTTATGTAGCCTATTATCATACACAAAAGTCATTCAATGTGCTTTACGGGAATAGAACAAAAATATTAAGCATAAAAATAGCAGGAAGTAGAAAAACTAAAAGTAATAAAATAAACAAAAGAATACATAGAAAATAGAAGATTACAAGTATAATGGAAGTCCAGATATTTTAAAAAAGGTGGAGGAGAATAGTGCGTTTTTTAGCAGCTTTTTAAAGTAGTTGGTGCAGATCTGATACTGATGGGCAGTTGGTTGGGCAGCATAGTGGATAAACACCATTTCACCATGTTTAGTTTCAGCCCTTTTCACCACTAGCTGAGCAGCTCCTACAGATCTAAGAGACCTACAATTCAAAAGGTTGGAATCAACTACCATGTAAATAAATATTTATTTATTAGTAAAAACAGAAAATTGGTTGATATATAAATAATAACCTTGCCAGTGTGGAAAGGTTCAAAAATTCTGTGAACAAGGAAGTTAGAATATAAAATAAAAAGGTAATAATCTATTTACACTCAATTTTGTTGCCCTGAAATCCACCTGCTCTGTCAGTCAAATGTTTGGGAACACTTTGTGAAACACTATTTGAATAGAGCAACTGTGTGCGAATGCTGGGGGTGTGTTTATCTTCACTCAGTAATATGTTCCTCAGTCTGTCCTCCTTGGTCTGAAGAGCAGCTTAGAAATCCTGATGGATTTATTTCTTGATAAAAGCACAGAAATGGATTAAAAGTGTTCCTCAAGGTGCCACCAACATGGACACTGGTGTTGTTTTCATCAAAATAAAACTGCTTACACTTTCCACACTCAGGGAACCAAGTGGATCTGATTAGAGCAGGAGAACCAGCAGATAAACCAGCAGGAGCTCAACTGTTCAGGGTTCCTGCCTGTTAAAATTTATTTCAGGTTAATCCTTAGAACCCGACCGACATGGATCTGAACTGGAAACGCAACAAAAGTGCAAAATTGTCATCATACAGCAAAACAACTCCTTATACAGAATTTCTTCCTGATGCTCGAGGTGTCAGACGTCACATAATGTCACGTAGAAACAAAGTTATTGCCATTTAAAATACATGTAATAAAAATAACCGCTATTAGGGTTTTGGAAATGGTGTCACACAAAAATGCCCATCAAGAACAAAAATGCCCACATTTCTTTTATTTTATGTCTTAGAAAAACAAACAGAAAAAACACAAGATCTTAGAACTTGGGAGTCCTTTCAGGATAGTTTCCACCCACAAGTGGAAGGGGAAAACCCGCAGGGAGGGGGTCCGGAGAGCGGCCGAGTGGCGGTGTGCCAAGATAAAGAGCAGCAAACGGCAAGCGTGTAGGAGAGCAAGCACCAGTGTTAGACTGTTTTACACTTTTTATTTATTGAAATCAGATTTTACTGATACACTAATGTTAATGTTGATGTTCCAGCAGTTGTTCAGCAGTGAGGTTCCTCAGAGTAGTCCAGACTTTACTGTGTGTGTTTTCTAATCTGCAGGATTATGACCTCAGTCAGCTGCAGCAGCCCGACGCTCTGGAGCACATCATGACCAAAGCCCCGGGGGTCCGGCGAGTAGATGAGAGGCCGGTGGTCCCAGAGTCTCAGTACCCACTCCGGCCAGTGGTACCACACCCTGGAGATATTGGAGACTTCATCAATGAGGTGCGGAAACTGTTTTTTATGTGTTGCAAACATCTCCACTGTTTCGAATCAGTCACGGCTATGGCAGCCAGAAAGCAACAAAACGCGGAATAACAAATCAGTCTTGTTAAGCAAACGACACAAAGCAGACTCATAAACAGACTTCAAGACACTAAAGCTCAGGTCAGTTATAAAAAAAAGACGTGTGTCACTGTGGTTTCATTAAAAATAATCAGCCAGTGAACACGGCTATGCTCGCTTTTCTGTTTTCCAGCCGTGGATGTCTTATGTTCTCCAGCAGTGTTCATGGACGTCTTATAATCTTCAACATTTTTCCTGGACATCTTATAATCTTCAGCAGTGTTCCTGGACGTCAGGTAGTTACTGAATGAGCAGAGAGGCCGGTTGTTTTCTGGAGAAAACAGAGCCATGGTCAAGAATCCAAAGCTTTCCAACTGTTCTTGCTTGTGTGAGGATCTTCTGTGAGATGTATCTCAGCTCTTCCTTGTGTCTGGCCTGCAGCTGCAATGTAGAAACTGTTTGTTCACAGCTTTTGTTCATCCTCAAAGGGACTTTGGCCAAATTGTAACCTGCAGTTTACTACTGCTCAAAAGTTTGGGGACAATTTTAATTTTTTGGAAGATTTTGTTTTTAAAGACATTTAATTTTTTTTTTTTAAGCAGCAGCCTGGGTCTATTAGTAGAGCTCATGAACTGCAACATTCTTTTGACCCCTCATTAATTTTGTGTTTGTTGGGCTGCTCCTCGTCCTCTTTCGATAATCATTCATCTCAAACCACCCAAAATTTGGATGGTAATTGGAAATCACAGACGCACCTTTGTTTTTGTTGTTGTTGTTTTTTATTTATTTTTGAAGTCAGTGAGTCATGTTATCCAGTATCGGAAGTTCGGGGATTTTTGTTTTTACCCTTTTTCACAGTCACCGTAAAACTTGCACTGCTCTGACGGTCCCTCTGCACTCCTGAGGTCCCTCAGCACTGAAGTTGTTTTTCAAGGTTTTTCATCCAATTTTTAAAATTTAAAATATTTAAAATGTATTGTAATTGTAACATATATAAAGCATCACATGATTCTGAATAGTCAATTTTAAACTAGATGTGAAGGGTGACTGCATGGTTGCTATAAAACATTTCCTATTACTCAAATGGCCTTGGAGGAGAAGCAACTCCAAAAATGCATAGAATAAAAATAATAATAATAAAACTGCCTGGGAGTATTAGTGAGGTCAGATACTGATGTTGGATGATTAGTAAATCACAAACCCATTCTAAAGGTTCTGAATGGGGCTCCATCACTCCAGAGACTCCTCAGCCCAACACTGGAGTCAGTATCAGCAGCACCTCAAGGTAGATGAACTCACTAGAAGGGCTTGGACATTTAATCCAAGACTGAGAGGAAGAAAATGGGTCCCATTTTCCACAAAAACTGCAGACTAGACAAGTTGGGGCTAGAACTTACGTAATGCAGCCTCAGCCCGAGCCATTATGTGACAAGTTATCTGCGGACAGTGTGTTCAGAGGTCTGTCTGTCTTTACAGGGCCTCCGGGCGGCGGATAATGACCCGACTGCACCCCCCTACGACTCCCTGCTGGTGTTTGACTACGAGGGCAGCGGCTCCACGGCTGGATCCGTCAGTTCCCTCAACTCATCCAGCAGCGGCGAGCAGGACTACGACTACCTCAACGACTGGGGCCCCCGCTTCAAGAAGCTCGCCGACATGTATGGTGGCGGTGACGATGACTAGAACCTTTAAAACTGTCTCGAACACACAATCCACGCCCAACTACACCACTGACAACCAATCGCCTGCCCAGCTCCAGAGAGAGAGAGAGAGAGAGAGACCTGTACAGAGAGAGACAGCTTTGTGGACCTTCCTCTCCCTCTGACTGTCTTCAAACAGAATGCATTTTCTTTTGATTACCTGTTTTTATCACATTCTTGGGTTTTTTTTGGCTTTCCAAACCCCCACCCCACCCCCCATCCCAGAGTACGTTTTTTGTAGTCAAGTTTATGTTCACGCTTTGTACTTCTTGTTATTTTCTTGAAGGGAATCCTTTCATTTTCGGTGGAGGTAACCGAAGCTGTAAGACGAAGGCTTTCTGCTAGCATGGTGAGAGAGAGAGAGAGAGAGAGAGAGAGAAAGAGAGAGAGAGAGATTTATCCGTTAATGGTTGTCTCCCCTTTAGCCCAAGTTCAAAGAATAGGCCGAACTGTGCTGCAGTTTTGCTCAAGGTTGACAAAAAAAACAGAAAATAGGAATTAAAGGTAGTCATTCCACTCTAGAATCGGGAGTCTGAAGAAGCCATTTTTTCTTTCTCAGAACTTGAATTATTTGGAGAAGAGAAGCTCTGTCGTCGTTGTTGTAATCGTCGTCATTGTTGTTTAAGAAGTGCCTTTAGTGGTGCGTAGTTTTTTGGATTTTTCACAAACTCAGGATTGGTCTTCTGTCCAGACCTTCCCCTGACATCAGTGCTCATGAACAGACTAGACTAGAACAGCCATCTATTCTTCAGAAGGAGGCGTGTAGACATTTATTTGCATGGTGTCCTGCTAGTTTCAAGAAAGCACTTCCAGGCAGAAAGGTCACCCTCATCAGGCACTTATGACCTTAAAACATGATTAGGTCAAAATCAAAGAGTTTATTGGAGTGTAATCAGCAGTTTAATTAGAAGGTGCTGCTTGACTCAATTGGAAATCCATTTTAATCCAATTAACCTCACCAACAGTGGTGAAATTCTTCCAATTTGTGTCCCAATTAAGCACCACTATAGTGGTAAAAAGCATCCCGATTCATAGCCCAGTTAAACTCTACTACTGTGGTTAAAAGTGTCCCAGTTCATGGCCCAGTTAAACTCCATTACAGTGGTGAAAAGTGTCCCAGTTTGTGGCCCAATTAAACTCCACTAGAGTGGTGAAAAGCGTCCTGGTTTATTGCCCAATTCAACTCTGCTCTAGTGGTGAAAAGTGTCCCAGTTCGTGGCCCAATTAAACTCCACTGCTGAATAGTGTCCCAGTTAATGGCCTAATTAACCTTCACCTCTTTAATAACTACGAATTTGACAGGGGATAAACCATAAAAAACGACTAAAAAGATGTATTTTAATGGGGCCACCTTGAAGGTTTTTCCTTAACAAGGTCTACAAAGGCACTTTTCCACAGGTATACAGGAACAGTGCTGTACCTAAACTGTACTCAGATAGTACGAAAGTTGTATCACGCTTTGATTTTCCAGTGTATCTCAGTCCCGTACCGGTGTTATTGACTCAATTCTCTCCCCACAGTTTATGGCCGGTCGTCATCCCAAAACCGCGTCAATTGAGTCGACCCAGCAGAAAGTGTTTCTTTCAGAGCTGCTTTTGATATTGTAGTCTTTTATTATTTATAGACTTATTTGACTTTTTTTTTCTCTGCATTGTTTTGCCCTACAATGAAAACCTAACCCAGCTAACTTGTTGGGGATGTCCTGGTTCACCTTCGCATTTCTCACAGCGTTAAAGATCATTTTGTTAGCATCATCACCTCCCACTGAAATTTATCTTCAGCCCAAATAGACAGTTGTGCTTGTACTTCGTCAATCTCCCAGTTGTTAGTTTGTGTCTCCATTGTCGTTTTTTTGCGCGGACACTTAAAAAAATATTGGCCTCTTTTCATGTTGTAATGACATGAAAACATTTTGACCAATCGGAAAGCAGTGATGCAGTCAGCTCGGCTGCAGCCGACTTTCAACCCTGCCGTCAAGCAGGGTTGAGCGGCTCGGGTCGCTTTATTTGTAATGGAAAAACGTTTATTCGTGGTACAGCGCAGTTCCTTGTGCCAGCAGAAAAGTGTCACTAGTCTGGACACAAAGCTGGACCATGAAGATTCCTCAAAAGACCTTTACTAAGCACAGACCTTTAACTGAGTATGCAGATGCAGTAACTGAAAAATTTTCAACCAAACCTGACGTCCCCGGAAAATTCACTGCGAGGGACCGTGTGTAGTTTTGTAGGCAGTGAAAGTGAAAGTAAACACAAATGTCATACTGTTTAGATGTTTAACTGCTTGGTTTTTCAATCCAAAGTTGAAAGAAAGTGGGATTTCGGGTTAGCCAAGCCACTAGTGCTTATTTCATTTAAAATGAAGTCTTAGTTGGAGCCTCGGTGAGCAGAGTATTTCCCGAAATATTGCTGCCAACCATCTTGGACTAGAAAGTGTTAGCGAAGCTAAAATTTGCGTTAGCATTCCCTGAGCGACGATGGATTCCCAGACGAAGCTGAACTTCATTGCTTTCAGCAAATTATGCAACACACCCCCTGCAGCTACTCCTTATCTGTTTCTCGTTTTCATGTTTTTTGTGTTTTTTTGCAACCACAGCATGCAATTAATTATTCCAACAGCTTAATTTCACGAGACACATTTTGAAACTCGATACACCTGAACTGGCATTGGCAAATAAGGAAATCCCCGGACTCTTGCCTTGGGGGGCAGAGAGACCACCAGCAGGGGGTGATATGAGTCCAGACTGTTCCTTTATGGACATTTATGTGACTGCATTTGAAAAATTCTTGTTTGTTTGGATGAATCTGTGCACTTGTCTATGTCCTGGTGAAGTACAAGTACCTTTTATCATCACTGTCTTATAAAAACCTCACAACTTTTTATTTCCTTTTTTCCAGCTGATTTTTATGTTGTGTGGACGTTTCATGATGAATGATGGTCCAGAATGACTGAATTGTAATACAAAACTTATTTAACAACAAAGATTTCCAGGAGCACTTGATGGGAACATTGCTGCATAACCACGATATGACATGTTATGACAACTGTTATAACAACATTAACACAAGCATGCCGTTACGACAAAATAATGGCTGTAATGACACAGTATAACAACTGCCACCATGTTATGACAACTGTCACAACCTTATCAGTAACACATGACATGTTATGTCACCTGTCATAACTTACCAGTAACACAAACATGCTGACATGATAACTGTTATGCCACTGAATGACAACTGTTATGGCATGTTATGACAACTGCCGCGACATGACAACTGTTATGACACATTATGAAAACTGTTGACATTTTATAACAGCTGCCATGGCATGTTATGACCACTTTCACAACCTTATCAGTAACACAAACATTCGGACGTTATGATAACTGTCATGCTATGACAACTGTCATAAGTATCAGTCACACAAACTTGTCACTGTTAAATTACTGAACAAAATCTTTCAGTGTATGACATTTGCCATGACATGTTTATTTCATGGTTATCTCCATGTTATGCAGTTCTCTTACAAACTTAACATTTCAGTTTTGTTACGACAGCAGCGATGCACTATATAATCATTCTACTTTGAGTACACTGCATTATATCCTCTATAGGTGTACTGGATCAAGTATACTGTATTATTTACTATATTAGCATGCTTTAATAAGTAGAGATGCACTGGTGCGGGAATTTGGGACCAACGCTGGCATCCAGTATTTTGCGTGTACATATCTGTCAGTGTCAACACAAACAGTTATGAAGTGTAAAACTGGGATTGGAATCACCTGGATCAGCATTACAGAGACACACAACATTAGAAGTGCAGCAAAATGACTAAAATGCAGATATTTTTGCATAGTTTTCTGCTCTTCCAGAGACGCCACCAGATTTCCCTTTGAACTTATTTGTAACGATTATCCACCAATTGCAATATGATTCCATCATCTTTTATAATAACATTATACACCAATCAGCCACAACATCAAAACCACTGCAGATGAAGTGAAGAACATTAATGATCTGGTTCCAGCGTCCGTGGGAGGAGTTATTTATATTAGGCAGTGAGTGAACAGTCAGTTCTTGAAGTCGATTTTGGAAGCAGAAAATGGGCGAAAGGATCTGAGAGACTTTGACAACATGGGAGGTCTTGTGGGGGGTTCAGTGACCAGAACATACCAAAAGTGCTACAAAGAAGGAGAACTGGAGAACCGGTGACAGTGTTTAAGACCAGCCCGACTGATCTGATCCCACAGAAGAGCTGATGTTGAACAAACTGCTGAAGATGTTCTTGCTGCTCTGATAAAAAGGGGTTAAAACACAGTATAGTGCCTCCTGCTACATATGGGCCTGCATAGCTGCAAACCAGTCAGAGTGCCCATGCTGACCCTGTCCACTACTGAAAGATCCTACAATGGACCTCAGAACTGGACCATGGAGTGGAAAAGATGGTATGGTCTGATGGATAACGTTTTTTTCTACATCATGTAGACAGCCGTGTGTGTGTGTCACTTACCTGGAGGAGAGACAACCAGGATGCACTGTGAAGAAGGCAAGGCAGAGGAGGCAGTGTGATGCTCTGGGTGATGTTCTGCTGGAGAACCTGGGATCCTGCATTCATGTGGATGTTACTTTGACACCTAAACACTCCAGACCAAATTCAGCCCTTCATGGAGACGTTGTTCCCTAATGGCATTGTCCTCTTTCAGCAGGACGATGCCCCACGCACAGCAAACACTGTTCAGGAACCATTTGAGGTACATCACATAGAGGTCAAGCTGCCTCCAGATTCCCCAGATCTCAATCTGATCGAGCTTCTGTGGGACGTACTGGACAAACTAATCCAAACCTCCTCCAGAGGTTCTTGTGGAGTCCAGACCTTTTTGCATCAGAGCTTTTTTGGGAGAACAAGGGGAACCAACAATATTAGACAGGTTTTAATGTTATGGCTGATACTAAATTCATATACTGATATTATCATCATTCTATTGAGGGTCCAGGTTACTGTAGAAAGAGCTGATACTTCTCCTGCAAACGTGTTGAGGCTGTTGATCCAGTGGGGAGATTAATACCTGTAAAAAAACAATGTTCTATCAAAAAGAGTCTAAAATACATTCTGGGAATTTCTTTTTCGTAACATAAACATGCAGTGGAATTGTCTTTTATTTTGGGAGTCTTTTACTTAAAGTGAGCTGTGATCCTAAACCTTGCTCAGCCTCTGTAACCTGTTGGAGCTTTTTGGTTACGGCTTAACGGTTCGTTTGCTTTTATTCCATCATCCCTCAGACACTGAAAATGTTGTATATAGGCTTTTTTTAAGCACATGAAGCATTTTGTACAGTTTCTTTACTTCCATTTTCTTGTTTTTCTTTTTTTAATTATTTCAGTAATTTAGCTGAAAATAACGAGCAAAAAGCCATTTGATTTGTGTCGTTATCTCAGAGGAAGCCCTACTGCAAGCCTATGGCCGTGCCATGTAATCGCTGTTTACAGCTGAATACACTGTTATTGCACACGATTACACCCCTTCAGACACGCACACACACACACACATACACACACACGGGCTAGATTTTGTTTGCATTTCAGAAACGCTTTGTTGGTGCTAAGCATGACGGTTTGTTTTTTTCCGGAACCTGCACCTGCCGGTGGCCAGGGGGGCTGACAGGAGGAAGGGGGGGTGAGAGGTTTGCGTCTGCCGTACTCTTTCATGAATAAATACATGTATCTCACTCCGAGCCTCCAAACTGCATTCTGGCGTGTTCCACAGTTCATGGCATATTTAAAAGGCAAGCGCGTCCCGCCGCAGGAACCCAAATCAAAAAGAAGTTTCTCAAACTCCTGACTGGAGCTTTTTGCCGCTCAGAGGATGACCAAAGTGGCGAACGCCACACACTGTCGCTGTCAGAATAAAACCTTCTCACCTCATCATGTGGTTTTGTGACGGATGGACCAGCAGTTTATAGTTGAGAACATTTTTGGGGGAGTTTCCTGCTCATGTAAAGTCTGAATTATTTCAGAGATCTGGAGAAGTTTAGATGTGGAAATGTGGTAATCCAGAGATGTGAAGCTCTGTAGATATGGAGATGTGGAAATCTGGAGGTCCAGAGATGTAAAGATGCAGAGATCTGGAGCTCCACAGATGTGGAGATCCGGAGATTTTGAGGTCCAGAGATGGGGAGACCCTGAGATGTAGAGATCCTAAGATGTGGAGATCTGGAGGCCTGGAGATGTGGAGATGCGATGTGGACATCCGGAGATCTTTATTTCTGAAGATGTGGAGATGAGATCTGATTATGAGATGAGATCTAGAGATGTGGAGATCTAGAAATGCAGAGATCTAGAGATGTGGAGATCCATCAATGAAAAAAACACTCCCATCTTCTATTTTGGATTTTATTCACAAACAGCAGGTCCAAACGTCCCTCAGCATTTTGAGTGATGACTTATTTTGACGGTTCTTGATAGTTCTTCTCTGACTGCCAGACAAACTCAGCTGATGATTAGCATTAGGTTTCAGGATTGGCCTTCAGATGTCTAGATTTACATCCGATTTAATAAATTCTTCTAAATGCACTCATAATTAAATATGTTAGAAAAATGTACATTATTTTTGTAGTGTCTATCAACAGGTTTGAGTCTGCAATGTCAAAAAAAGTTGTTTTTTTCTTTAACTTCATCGAATTCAGATCATAAACATCTCCTCTTCTGCTCAAACACAATGATGTGGTCTGGAGTGAAGGATCAGAACCTGCAATTTTCACAGTTTTTGCACTCATTACATTTACAGCAAAATGTTCAAGTAATTTTTTAACCGAAGAAGACAAGATAAGCAAATGTAATCTACAAGACCTGGTTAGCATTGACAAAACAAGGTTAGCATTTAAAAGACAAAGTTAACATCTACAAGACAAGGCTAACCAGACATGTTAGCATGTAAAAGAGAAACCCCACATCTACACACTGTTAGAATCTAGGAGACAAGGTTAGCTTATAGAAGACAAGGTTAGCATTTAAAAAGCAAGACTAACAAGATGAGTTAGCATATTAAAGGCTAGGTTATCATCTGTTAAACAAGGTTAGCATGTTAATGAAAAGGCCAGCATCCATGAGACACTTTTAGGTTAGCATCTACAAGACAAGGCTAACAAGAAAAGTTAGCATCTAAAAGACAACATTATCAAGGCTAACAGTACGCGGTAGTGTGTAAACAAGGTCCACTACAATCTGTTATCTACAGAGAACCATTAACATGAAGTTCTTATTTTTTAGCGTGTGTTAACGGTTGTTTTCTGGTCAGTACTGACCTTTAATCGGGGTTATCTGGACCTCGCCTTCGACCAGAACCCTCACAGGCTCATGGCCAGGCGAGCAGCACCCAGAACACTAAAGAGAACGGTTCTAAAAGGTGGAACCGTGTGTGTACATACTGTAGCGACTGCTTGGAGCTGAACACATTAGGCTAAAATTGGAGCTTTTTTTGCATGTGTCTTTTTTCTAACGGACAAAAAAAAAGACTATCAAATATCATATTGAAGATTTTACAAATCAAAGCGACCCGCATGATTGTGGTTGTTTTTTTGCTTTTTTTTTGTTTGTTTTTTTTTTTGTTTGTTTGTTTTTTGGGGGTTTTTTTTCCTGAGAACGTTCTGGAGTGTATTATAATACTCACAATAATGAAGGATGAAAAAGTATATATGAAATAACTAACTAAAAAAAATAAACAACAAAAGAACACAATCATTGCACAGTTACGAAGTTAAAATGACTTTTTTGTAAACCGTCGACAGCACAAATATTTTGTATTGTTGTTTGTACCATTTTTGTACCAAAAAAGGAGAAAAAAACTAAGGAAAAAAAACAGGGAAAAATTATTATTCTTGTTTTAAACGTGTGTTTGTAGTGCCACTGCGACCTTTGGTTTCCAGAAGCAGTCCCGTATGTACGCAGCCTTGCAGAGTAACAGTGTATATAGAAGCTATGTTGGTTACCATGCCGACGGCTTTGTGTTATATAAATAAAGCTCCCCTCCTTT
The DNA here is from genome assembly GCA_037974445.1 of Brycinus macrolepidotus. Taxonomy (NCBI): domain Eukaryota; kingdom Metazoa; phylum Chordata; class Actinopteri; order Characiformes; family Alestidae; genus Brycinus; species Brycinus macrolepidotus. Next base: position 17,196 of record JBBPCZ010136193.1, on the reverse strand, counting down.
TACTGCTACCTGTGACGTCTCTTCATTAACGAGTAAATCATTTTAAACCTCACTTGGCCATTTGGCCACTTTATTAGAAACACCACCATGTGCATCCACTAACTGGCCACTTTACTGGACAACCCCTCCTCCTTGCTGGTGTTTTTAATAAAGTGGCCAGCGAGTGGAAGCACAAGCTATTTCTAATAATGTGGTTAGTGAATGGATGCACAAGGTGGTGTTTCCAATAAAGTGGCCATTGAGTGGGAGCACAAGGTGGGTGTTTCCAATAAAGTGGAAGTGAATGGAAGTCTCAGCACATTACAGGACAATGCACTTTCCTGAGCTCCAAAAAGTCCTTGGAACAGAAAAGTCTGCATGTGGTGCTTCTTTTATATGAGTTAATATCATTGCAGAGGTCTGACTGTGAAATCCCTATTTAATGCAGATAAAAATCGAGCTGGTAACTAATTTTGTGAACAGTTTCTGCAATTATAGGTCCCATTAGAAGAAGTCAATAACAATAACACACTGGCAGCCTTTCATCATTGACCTGCATGACAGAGAATTTGAACAGAGAAATGGGCAGAGTTTGTACCGGTGATTTGTGAGTCTCCAGTGGAGAAAAACTGAGGAGGAACTATCTTACAGAACCCCCTTCAGTGGAGTTGTAGTCAATATCAGCTGGCAGGAGCTCTGATGTTCAAAAGAGGTCCAGCTGCACTTTGGGAAATGTAAGATATTCATGTACAGTACTGTGTAAAAGCCCCCCACCTAATTTCTTTACATTTTGCTTTGAATCACCTTGTTGGTGCAAAATACTTTTTCTGCCTGTCAAACTGTCTTATCTTTGGCATATTTAGTAGATTAAATGAAAGAAACTGGAATACATTTTCTTCAGCGAGAGGCTGCAAAGTGCCTAAAGATACAAGGTGCCTAGATAAAGGAGTTCCAACCACTCAGCATTCAGCACCACCAGTATACTGATCACTGCCTGATCATCTGGAATCATCTGCACCTGTTTCTTCACTGGTTCAGGCCTTAAGTTAGATGTCCTGCTTGAATGATTCATATGTAGGTCACTGTGTGTCTTAACAAACAAAAACATTCCTCTGAAACAGGACTGGTTCAGGGACTGGATTGAAAATAAGAGAACAGCTAGCCTGGAGAACTGTTCAAGACACCATAAAAATACAAGAGAGTCTGGAGCTTTGGAAGCAAAATATGAAGAAACAGTACCTCTGCACAGTAGTTTAAATGACAGGGAAGTATTTCAGTTCAAAACCACCTCCACAAAGACACGTCTCAAGAACAACTGACTTTAACTTTTATACCAAATCAGTTGTATTAGTTCAGTTCTTTCGCCAGCAGTTATTATCCCAAAGCAATTTTTAGAAATGCAGGTCCAGAGTGGCAAGAAAGACTCTTTAAGGTCATCAGAAGGAGAAACTTCCTTAGAACATGAGGAAGAACCAGGGAGAGGAACCAAGACTCTGAAGGAAACATTCCTCCAGAGCATGAAGAACTACTGAGAGGAACCAAGAGACTCCCTAAGGACATGATGAAGAATCACTTAAGAACCTTTGAGAGGAACAAAGAAACTCTAAGAGCATGAGGAAGAAACATTAAGAGGAAGGAAGACTAAAATTGATTAGCTCCACAAGAGCATGAGAAAGAACCTCTGAGAGAAACCAAGACTGATAAAAGAAACTTTCATTCAGAGCATGGAGAACTACTGAGAGGAACCAAGACCCAAAAGGAGATATTCTTTCAGAGCACGAAGAACTACAGAGAAGAACCAAGAAACTCCCTAAAGGCCTGAGGAATCACTGAAGAACCTCTGAGAAGAACAAAGACTCAGAAGAAAACATTCCTTATATGCATGAAGACATACTAAGACAAACCAGGTATGAGGAAGAACCACTGAGAGGAACCAAGACTCAAAAGAGAAACTTCCCAATAACATGAGGAAGAACCATTAAGAGAAACAAATACTTAAATGGATAAGCTCAGTAAGAGCATGAGAAAGAACCTTTTAGAGGAACCAAGAACCAGAACGAAACATTCCTTTAGAGTATTGAGAACTACTGAGATCTCACACACGCACAAAGCAAAGGGTAGATAAGAGAAGAGATGAATGAACCCGGGTTACTCACATTACCAAATACACTTGGTGAGCTGGCCAGGAAACTTGACTCAATGACTGAGCGATGATAAACTGCTGTCATGCCAGTTAAATACCCTGTGACGTGCGTCAATTCCGGAATCCCGTGCACGTCACGGTCTGGTGCGTGTGACACACTGAGAGTAACCAAGACTCAACTAGGGAAACACCTTCAAAGCATGAAGAAGCACTGGCAAGAGGAACCGAGACTCAGAAGGATAAAATGCTATAGGACAAGAGAAAGAAGCTTGAAAAGGAACCAAGACCCAAAAGGAAACATTCCTTCAGAGCATGGAGAACTTCTGAGAGGAACGAAAGTAACGAAATAGAGAAACGTCATAACAGCATGAGGGAGAACCACTGGAAGGAATGAAAACACGAGAGGAGAAACTCTAAGAGCATGAGGAAGAACCAGTGTACGGAACCTCTGCGAAGAACCAAGACTCATTTTAAAAATGCGTCACTTTACGTTATTTGTTTGTTTGAATACGTCAGCTGCCCTTCACAGTGCATGAACATTTATTGATGAATGGACCAGCAGATGTTTGGAAAAGCAGTCAAAGTCTTCTAAGATACGTTAATGTACATTAAAGTGAGGTTTCTCCTGCTAAAGTAGAGAAACTGTCTCAGAGATATGAAGTTTTCTTGTGACAGGAACGTTCGGTCTGGAGCAAAACTGAAAAGCGTGAAATATTCTCGCTCTGTTATGAGAAGATGCCAGCCGGGATCTGCAGTGAGATCCTGGAATCAAAAAGGAAACTGTCCAGTTATCCAAAGGTAAAGCTGTAAAGTGCCAGCGATTTCCTGCATCTCGTCACGCTAATGAGACATCTTGTTAGAAACAAGCTTGCAGAGATGCAATAGATCCATACAGAGACATAAAGCTGGTCCTCAGTCAGGCATGAGCTTTCAGGAGAAAAACAGAAGATCTGGCAGATTTTTTGTTGGGTTTATATAACACTCAAAAACTTTTTTGCTTGTTTTTTTAATGAATAGTTTTTGAATGCATAGATTTCACATTTTGAGTGTTAGATCAGTGTGAGTGGGCTGTACTTTAGGCTTAGCACATTTTATACATGAAGGCAATTCAAAGTATGTGACATAAATAAATGGAACAACAGGAGGAAATTCATTTGAATGTAAATATAAATTAAACAAGAATAACATAAGGATAAATTATTAAGGAATATAAAAGTACTAAAAAAATGGCAGCCTCACTGATTTTGTCAGCGTACAGAAACCTTTACAGGAATAACTTTTTTCAGGCTTCTGATTGGCCAGCATGGCTTAATGGTTAGGGTTATATCACCCCCGGTTGGTTTGGTGCACTCTTGACAGTGTGATTTTGCGTGTTCTTGCGTATGAAGAACAAAGAGAGAAAACCTCCTTTTAAAAAAATACCTGTGTATGTGTGGACTAGGTCTAAATGTTTTGTTTAGTGCCACTCAACACTCAAGCACTTTTCTAGTGGAAGTTACATATGTATTTCATGGTTGATCTGCTTCCTGAAACACTTGACAATGTACAGCTTGATGTTCAGTCAACACCTGTGTTTGTCAAACCAACATTTTGAACAGAAATGACAAAGTTTTGTGGTCTTCAGCAGAATTAAAGCAACAGTTGTTCCTCATCCACCAGACTTAGCAGATTAGCCTTGGTATGTTGGGTGTATGAAGTTTGGTTCTTTAGGCCCATCCCCATAACACTGTAAGTTAAATCAGTTGCTAAGCCTTGCACTCATGCCATTTGCATGTTCTTCATCCAAGGACATCTTCTAAGTCCAGTTTGTTTGCACTAATAAACCCCTTACACTAATTTTACAATCCGGGAGATTGTGAATGTCCCATGGCAATTTACGCTCGAGTCAGTTCAAGACCAAAGCTGCTGAGCTCCTCATGGTGCAGTCTTAAGTCCTGTTCAGGAATACATCAGCGACTCCCTGAGGTAAGGGCTTATTGACTTCTCAACATTTGCGGCTTCAGCTGGCTTCGACTTTGCATACAAGATAATGGGGTTTTGACTGTCAAGGATCCAGTGAGCATAAAACAGTTATCCTGTACTTTTGCTCCAAGTTACAATGGATTAACTCATTGGAGCAAGATCTACACCACAAAAAACCTGCATACAACCTCATTTTCACCCAGGAGGGACCTCAGTGGAAAATACTGGGGCTCTACGAACTTATGCCTTATGGTCTATGTCCATGCTCCAGTCTTTTCTTAAGAAGCTCCTCCACAGGTTCATCATGGTTTACATCAGCAAACATCTAGATCAACTCACTGAAGCTGGAGAAGCACATCAGTCACATGAAGACAAGGTTGGCAAGGTTCAGTTGTTTGTAAAGCCAATACCTAGAAGGTGTATCCATGGTGGAAGCCATGCCACAGTGATTTTTCACCAGAACTGGACTGTAGCTCCAACGACTTGCCCCATTCCACACCATCAAGAAATATGGCTCATATCCTAGACCTTCTGGAGCACTTCGATGAGAATAACCAGAACTTCTGCCAGCATCTATGTAACAGTATGTAACAGCATCTATGTAACAGCTGAGACCAGAAGGGTGAATGATTTCTCCACTAGTTCGATTAAACCCAGAATTTCCATGTCCATTCCACTACTGGACTGATGCCCTCCCAGTGCTTCCTCCCCTTCTTTCCTTTGGTCCCACAAAGACCTTCTCTGAAGCTATGGGGAAACAACCAGCTAACAACCCTACCAAGCTGTTGTTTTGGTTACACGCCTTTATAAACTGTCTTTATCGAGTATTTATCATTGTTCATCACTACTATGGCACTGTAACCATAGCAACCACAGCTTGTGGAGGGGGTGGACCACAGAACCCGTCCTTGTTTTAGGGACGAGGTTCTAACTGGAAAATGTTTCTGCTAGAAAACATGATAAGCAGCATCCTCATCTTTTCTCTCCCACCCAGAAGAAAAAGAGAGGAAGCGTCAGACAGCGGGATGGGCGAGCAGAGGAGAGGGAGAGGCCTCAGGGTTCGAATGCAGAGTGAATTTACTTCATTACGGCTCCGTCCCGCTGATCAACTCTATCAGCCCCACGTTCCCATCACACTGCTGGAGCCTCCGCTCATCCATCAGGACTGGCAGGGGCCGAGCATGCAGAGAGAGAGAGAGAGTGAGAGAGGGAAAGAGAGAGAGAGAGAGAGAGGAAGCCTCATTACTGCACAGCACCATGGAGGAAATCCATCAGTTTTAGCCCAGTACGGTGCCGAGTGGCACAAAACGAGGGCTATTGACACACGCACACGCGCGCGCACACACATACACACACACACACACAAATATTACAGCGTGCCGAGCTCGAGTCATATGTTTTAGCACATAACACACAGACACACACACACACAAGTCGACACAGTGCATTACCTCAGATGAGCAGCGAGAGGGGAAAGAACAGCGAGGAGCAGAAAGACATGGAAAAATGTTTTACACAGTTTTCACAACAAAAGTCTGGGGACATTTATGACATTTCAGTTATGCAAGAAAAAAAATACCTCCACAGGTTTATCTGATGATAAAGCAGCCGTGTGTTCACACTCCTATAAACTGTTATTCATTATTATACACTTTTATGCTGTTATGCACTATTATTCATTACTAGTATGCACTAATACACTGTTAAACACTATTAGACACTATTACTAGTATACACACATACTGTTAAACACTATAATACACCGTTATACACTATTACATACTGTTACTAGTATACATTTATACACTCTTATACATTATTACTAGTACACACTCCTACACAGTTATACACTACACTGTTAAACACTATTATACACTATTATACACTATAACTAGTATACACTCATAGTAGTAAGCACTATTACACACTGTTATACACTATTATACTCTATTACTAGTATATTCTCATTCTGTTAAACTTTATTATTCACTGTTATACACTATTACATACTATTACTAGTATACAATCATATAGTTATACACACTCACACACTTATACACAATTACTAGTATACACTCATGCACTGTTATACACTATTACTAGTATATACTCATACTGTCCGACTTATATCTGTTGCACTATATGTACACTGTGGAACCTGAGCTTCGCCATTACGTCTCTCTGTATACTTGTATATGGTTGAGTTGACTTTGACTTTGACTTGATCACACCACTATATAATCAGTCATGGCAGCAGTACATAATCGATCATTACACCACTATATAATTGATCATTACACCACTATATAATCAATTATTACAGCATTATATAATCATCACAACACTACACAGTCATTACACCACTATATAATCGATCACCACAGCAATGCCCCCCTAGTGGGTCTTCCCACTGCTGGTTGACCTACACTGGCTACCCATGGTTTCCCGCATTAAGTTCAAGTCACTCTTGCCTAAAGAGTGACATCTGGGTCTGCACCCAGCTACCTTAATCCTATCATTCAGCCTTATGTTCCTCCTCACTCCCTCCGCTCCTCCACGAAACGTCATCTGGCTCTGCCATCCCTACACACGAGGCAAACCAAGTCTAGACTCTTCTCTTTTGTGGTTCCCTGCTGGTGGAATGAGCTGCCTAAGCCGACAAGAGCAGCAGAATCCCTCTCTAGCTTCAAAAACCTCCTGAAGACTCATCTGTTCAGAGAGCATCTCCTCTCCTGATGCACTTTTCTTGCTCTATTCCTACATAAAGATTTTAGCACTTAAAACTCCTCTGGTTCTTACACGTCCTGAAACTTGAATGTTTCCTCATATTGTAAGTCACTTTGCATAAAAGCATCTGCCAAATGAATGTAATGTTGTACAATATATTATACACTATTACTAGTATACACTCATACACACCATTACATACTATATTACACATTATTACTAGTATACATTCATACTTACTATCATACACTGTCACTATTATTACTGTTGTTGGCATTGCGTGATTTGGCGTGACGGAGCTAACCTGGGGAACTAGACACAACTAAATTGATGAGAAAAATTGGGTAACACACTTAAAAACTTACGACATTTAGAAGCGCCAGACGTTCCAAAACTTTAAAGGTGGCAGACAAACGGTTTGAACGTGGAGTCTGTAATAATCTGGTGTCGGCTCTGTGGTTAGCTGGCCATTATAACAGCACAAAAGGAGAAAAAGTCAATTTAAATGAAGTGATTGAGTGAAAACAGAGGAGAAGTGCTGGACTAATGAGTGTCCAGTTCAGAGTAAAGCTTTCACTTCTCCACGATAAACTGCAGGAGTTCATAAAGAAGAAAAGAAAAGCCTACAGCGATATAGTTGTGTCATTACACCACTTATTCTGAGGGAAAAAACGTGAGATGGAAGAAAAACTGAAAAAGAAAGAGAGTAACGGATCATTTTTTGTTTAATGAGGGAGTTTAAATGAACGGCAGAACTTCTTAGAGGAGGAAACTGTTTAAACACTTTAAGCCTTTTCATTACAGCACCATGCACTCATAATCAACACAGCTCTATATAATCATAATCAAAACAGCACTACATAATCATAACCAGTACACCACTATATACTCATAATCAATACAGCACTGTCTACTCATAAACAATACAGCACCACATACTCATAATCAATACACCACTACTTAATCATAATCAATACGGCTATGTCTACTCAATGAATTCACCACTGTATAATCAAAATGAATACACCACTACATATTCATTCACCACAGCACTACACAATCAATCATCACTTAGTGACAACAATTAGACTGAAACCTTAAAAATCCATACCTGCTATTTGCACTTGGTAAACTGTGTATACTGGTTATATTGTCTATTCTGTCATACTGTTTGCACAATTCTTTAAGAATGCACAAACCTTCAAGGATGTATACTCAAGCTGGTATTTATACTTGTTTCATACAGTTTTATACTGTTATACTGTTTACACTGGCTATACTGGTCATACTTTTTTCAACCGTTGCACATTGTTTTTTTTACATATATTTATATACAATGCAGAGTGAGCTGTCCACACACTCAGGACAGGTTAAATCTCACCCTTACCTTATTTTATGCTTCTTATTTGCACTGTTTTGTTTGTTTCACAATGTCTTATGTCTGTTGCACTATATGTACACTGTGGAACGTGAGCTTCACCATTTTGTCTCTCTGTATACTTGGATATGGTTGAGTTGACTTTGACTTTGACTTGATCACACCACTATATAATCAATCATTACAGCAGTACATAATCAGTCATTACACCACTATATAATCGATCATTACACCACTATATAATCAATTATTACAGCATTATATAATCAGTCATTACACCACTATATAATCGATCATTACACCACTATATAATCAATCATCACACCACAATATAATCAATCATCACAGCACTACATAATCAGTCATCACACCACTATATAATCAATAATCACACCACTACATAATCAATCACAGCACTACATAACCAGTCATCACACCACTATATAATTAATCATTACAGCACTACATAACCAGTCATCACACCACTATATAATCAATCATCACACCACTACATAATCAATCACAGCACTACATAACCAGTCATCACACCACTATATAATCAACCATCACACCACTATATAATTAATCATTACAGCACTACATAACCAGTCAGCACACCACTACATAATCAATCATCACACCACTACATAATTAATCACAGCTCTACATAATCTGTCATCACACCACTATATAATCAACCATCACACCACTATATAATCAATCATCACAGCACCATATAATCAGTCATCACACCTCTATATAATCAATCACACCACTATATAATCAATCATCACACCACTATATAATTAATCATTACAGCACTACATATTTAATCATCACACCACTATATAATCAATCATTACAGGACTATATAATCAGTCATCACACCTCTATAGAATCAATCATCACACCACTATATAATAAATCATTACAGCACTATATAATCAATTATTACACCACTATAGAATCACAATCAATACACCACCACATTCAGTCAATCATTATAGCATTATATAATCAGTCCTTACAGCACTGCATTATCATAATCAATACACCACAAATCAATACACCACTACACATTTAGAAATGACTCAAACCTGCTTACACTGTGGCTCAATAGTGAGTGACATCAAAGTAAATAATAATAATAATAATAATAATAATAATAATAATAATAATAATAATAAAACTTTAGAAGAAGAATAGTGATTGCGTCAATGTAAAGGATGGTGATCTGTGTGACACCGTGGTGCAGAAAGGCCTCCCTCAGTTATTCCTGTAATGACTTTAGTGTTTACAGAGTCTCTCCAGAAACGTCCAGTCCGGGTTCTGCTGACGGAACCAGATTAGATCACTTAGAGCCCAAACTCAGCTGTAAGTGGAAAAGCGGGCGGAGGGGAGGCGGCGCAATTAGATTTCAGCCTTGGCGGATGAAATAAAGCCTTCTGCTGCCCACCGCTGCTGCCCGCTCTTCTGGACTTACAGTACTGTTACACATCCCCCTGAGAACCTGCTCTCACTGTGGGCGTTCGGTTCTCCTGCCTCTCTGATGCTGACAGGCTAAATACACTCAGTGTGTATGGAATTATGTGTTTGTGTTGTTTATTATCAACGCAGTCCTACATAATCATTCAATTCCTGCATACATAATCATAATACACCACAACATAATTAATCAACCATTACAGCACACCATTATCAACAAATCATAACACCGCTATGTAATCACTATGCTACTGCGGATACTTGGCCTGGAATGATACTTGGTTAGGCAGGGACTAGTTCCAACCACTCAACATTCAGCACCACCAGTATACTGATCACCGCCTGATCATCTGGAATCATCTGCATCTGTTTCTTCACTGGTTCAGGCCTTAAGTTAGATGTGCTTTGTTACGTTTGAATGATTCATTTGTAGGTCACTAAGTGTCTTAACAAACAATACTGGTCAGGTTCAGGGACTGGAGTGAAAATGAGAGTGTCTGAAAGTCTTTTAGGAAGCCTGGAGAACTGTTCCTCAAGACCACATTAAAACCTCTGGATCTTTGGAAGCAAAATATGAAGAAAGAAGAAGAAGAAACTGTGATCAGTCAGATCAGACCACATTCTTCCATTACTCCATGGTAAAGTTCTCATGTCTATTGTAGGAGCTTTCGGTGCTGAGCAGCATGGGTACTCTGACTGGTCTGCAGCTACGCAGCCCCTTACGCAGTAATGGGTGCTGCTCTGTGTGTTCTGACCCCTTTCTATCAGAGCAGCATGAACTTCTTGAGCAGTTTGTTCTACAGGAGATCTTCAGTGGGAACAGATGACCTGGTCTTATACCCTGTCACCAGTTCTCCGGTTCTCCTTCTTTGGAACACTTTTGGTAGGTTCTGATCACTGCACACACAAGACCTGCGTGAACAGGCTCTGGAAAAGCTGGTAGAAGCTTCTTGTCTTTATGCTGAAAACACTGAGAGCACAACTGAGATCCACAGCTTCAGACAGACGCAGAGGAGAAACACCAGATTTCATCAGAGCTCATCGAATCACCACGACATCCTTTCAATTAGTGTTGGTTAACCATTTAAACGGATCTGCCTGATGGTGGAGGACCACAATCGATCTGCACTGGGGCGACCTGACCGCTGCTTAACACACACACACACACACACAAGGACCCTCTCTCACTCTATCTCTTCCTCTCTCTCTCCCTCTCTCTCCCTATACCCTTTCTCTCTCTCAGTCTACCTCTCTCTCCATCCCTTCCCTCCTCTTTCTCACTTTCTTTCTCTCTCTCTTGCTCTCTCTTTCCCTCCCCTTTTTCTCTTTCTATTTGTTTTTCTCTCCTTCCTTGCACTTCAGTCTTCCTCTCTCTCTTTTTCTCTTGCTGTCTCCTTCTTTCCCTTTTTTCTCTCTTGTACTCTCTTTATCCCTTCCTCCTCTCTCTCTCTCTCTCTCTCTATATACATATATATATATATATATATATATATATATCTTCTTCTCTCTTTCCGCCCCCTCTCTCTCACTTGCTATCTGTCTTTCTGTCTTCCGTCTCTCATTTCTTTTTCTTTGTTTTTCTCTCTCAGACGCTCTCCCTCTCTCTCTACCCCCTCTCTTTCTCACCTCCTTCTCTTTCTTTACTTCTCTACCCTTTCTCTCTCTCCCTCCCTCTCTCTCTCAGGTTCACACAGAGGGTAAGTGTGTGTGTGTGTGTGTGTGTGTGTGTGTGTGTGTGTGTAGCTGCTCTGTGGCGGCTGCAGATTTGGGCAATAAAATAAACAGAGATGTGGCTCTGCTGTTTTGTTTATGATGCGGGGTCGACGTTAACCCCCCCAGACGACTGCACTTTCTCTACTTCTCTACCCCTCTCTCTCCCTTCTCTTTTTCTCTTTTATCTTTCTCCTCTTCTCTCAATCTGTCCTTCCCCTCTCTTTCTCTCTCCCCCTCTCTTTATGTATTTTATGTCTTTCTCCCTTTCTCTTAATCCTTCCGTCCCTTCTTTCTCTCTCTCTCTGTCTTTTCTTCCTCTATCACTTTCTTTCTCAATCCTTCCATCCTCTTTCGTCCCCCTCTAAATCCTTTCTCTTTGTCTCTCTCTGTCATTATTTCAGTATTACATTCTTTCTGTCGATTTTAGTCGACAATTTCTGTTTACATGCACAAAAGTGACATAACATTTGCACAGGCCATATCTGACTAATTTAATTTTAATTTCAGCAAATAAACAGAGATTGTGTATTAAAGTGTGCAGACACTTCGGTGTATCTTATTCATATTCACTATTTTACCATCATCAACATCCATAAAAACACTTAGAGACACATGGAGCTTCACTGGGGGTTGATACTGAATGAAACACCTGTATTTGTGTTGGAGATGTTCGGTTCCTTTCACCTCCACTGTAAAGAAATCAGAGTCTCTACAAAGTCACAGATTTTCGCTTTTTTCTGCCAATTTCAGTGCACAGTTTGTGTTTATTCTCTGATTATGTTCCATAACTGTTGCACAGGCCACATTTGATCCATTATTAGATTTTAAATTCAGCAAATTAACTGCAGTTTTTTAAATGTGCAGACATGTCTCTGAAGAGGACGTGCACTTATTCACACTAAGGTCGCTGAACTTAGATGAAATGTGTGAAAGTGGACCAAAGTGTCCAAACTTGATTATCCAGAGTCAACCTTAAACAACTGTATCAGCAGGAGATTGTCCATGTCTCACCTGCTGGAGATCCTCCGTGTGGTTTAGGTGTTGGGGCGGAGTCTGGGTAAAGCATGCAGGAGGCGGGGCAAAACTACTTAATTTGGTCGTCAAGAACTGAGTCTCTCACTGTTGCTTTAATCTGTCGTGGGCCCTCTCCCACAGAAGGTCCAGAACCTTCTCGTCTCTAGACACACATTTTCAGGGCGTCTTCATGTAAATAACCTTCTTCACCTTCAGATGCTCCTCTTCCTGTCTTCGTTTATCTCTTTATCTCCTTTTCTGTCGACTTGTGCATTGGCCCTCATCAACAGAGCCTCACAAACCTCCTCATCTCTCCAGTTGGACGTTTCCATTGGCATCTTTGTGTAAACGATCTTCTTCTTCACCTTCCAGTGTTCTTCTTTTTATCTCTTTTATTTTTTTCTCCCCTTTTCTATCAATTTGGCATTGGCCAGCACCTCATGAATCTCCTCATCTCTCCAGTTTCTATTGGCGCCTTAATGTAAACGACGTTCCTTTTCACTCTCAGACGTTCTTCATCTAATTCCGGAGGCAACATATCTACTTACTCGCTGGACAAGGTCCCGCTCTGTTCACTCAGCACTGGGGGGACTTGGGGGGGGGTCTGTTTAAGAAAAGACACTACAGATGAAGTGGGTGATAAATTTTAATTAAAGGATCTCACCATAAAACTACCATCTTCATGTGTGTGGTTTTTATGTTCAGTAGGACTGTGTTGGCTCATTAACCCTTCAGCCTGACTACTTTCCACTGAAGTGTAGCGTCACACCGGTGTGATCTGGAACGTTCAACACTGAACATTCTAACTCTTCTAACTGCTGATCAGCACAGCAGATTAATGCAGATTCAGGATTACAGTCGATACACCGTCATCTTTACACTCAGAGTTTCATATTTATACTTTTATACATCTGTCAGTCCATCAGTAACTAAATCACACTAAACCCGGACTGCCTCCTAACAGCTGGCGCACCAACTGACGGACGGAGCACCAAGCAGGACACTCAAGAGCACAACACACACAACCAAGAAACACACACTCGCTGTAAAACAAATCTTTACATTTTACACAGCTATTGAACCACCTGACCCTGCAGAGCTGTTGTTTTTGTTACATGCCTGTATAAACCGTCTTTGTGGAATATTTATATTCTCCCTTATTCATTCATCACTTCTACGGCATTGTAACCATAGCAACCACAGCTTGTGCTGTTGTACAATAAACGTAAACATCCTGTTGAACGACTCACGAGTCAAAGTCAAACAAGTCACACCAGCATCAAGGCGAACATCGTTGAGGAGATATTTAGAGGCGAAGTCCTGATGAGGAAATATTTAGAAAATAAACATCTTTATTTCAAAAACTGGAAACATTTACAACATCAAAGAGACGTCAGTTGGTTGATGTCTGTATCGAAACTGTTGCTCTGAAACTGCGGCTCTGCAGTCAGGTGGCTCAACCAGAGGGAATACAAGTAATGAACTGATGAATTTCAGTGTGGAACAACGGCAAAAAAACAGCAAAACACTTCCCCACTAAAGGGTTAACCACAAAATATTATTGCCATTTTGGCTTGAGTTTACAAGGAAAACCTGAAAGAGATTTAAGAGTAAAGTCCATGTTTTTCTAATTAAAGAAACATGTGGGTATATGTGGTGATAAAACTGAAGAGGAACCACAGAAACGATTAACGGATTGTTGAATTTTATTGTGTTACAAACAAAAAAACACAGAAATGGGTAGACCTGTTAAAAACCAAAGAGTTAAGGACGGTGCTGGCCTGATCGTCTCCACGGTGATGTTTGGCCTCATCAGGGAAGGTAACCTTATGCTTTTACGAGTCTAAATGACTTTGCCAAAGGCGAGAGCAGCGAGGAAGCCGCTCCATAATAAAAAGAGATGTGCGGGTAATTGCGTTTGTCGTGATGCATGGAACCGCGGCGCTCGGAACGCCCGACAGCTGCGGGAGCAGATGCTGCCGGACCTTTTGTCCATGGCGGTAAAATGGAAGCGGGTCATTTTAACAGGTAACAGCTGTTCCCGGCTAATTTGTTCAATTACGGTGCGGGAGGCTGTTCTGAGGGCTGGGGTACACGAGCAGCCCTTTTGTTGAAGTGCTGAATTAAATCTGCTTTTTAATTTTTTTACTCCAGACTGTTCCCGGTGATGAGTGATGAGTTTCCGGTGTGATGGTTACCTCGTTATTTACCACTGTGGAAAAAAAATCAACCCTTAACCACCTCCATCAGCCGAGACCGCGTCTGGAGTCTGGAGTTCAATTCTTTATTCAGTTTTGGTTATTTTTAACTATTCTTTACATTTTCAGTGATTAAAAGGTGGAGCTTTTTTCTCTCTTTCTCTCTCTCTGTCTATCTCACTCCTTCTCTTTTTCTCTCCCTCTCCCTCTACATTTTCTCTCTGTCTGTCTCTGTCTCTCTCCCTCAGTCCCTTCTTCTCTCCTTCCCACCCCTTTCCTTTTTTCTCTCTCGCTCACTCTTTTCCTTCCACTTGTCTTCCTCTCTCCCTTTGTCTTCTTTTTCTCTTTGTTTTCTCTCCTTCTTTACCCTTTGGTCTTCCTCTCTCTCTCTCTCTCCCTCTCTACCCCTTCTTTTTCATTCCTTTCTTAATCTTTGATCTACCTCCCTCTCTCTAGCCTTTCTCTTTCTCATCCTTCTCTCCATCCCTTCTCGACCCTCTCTCTTTTTCTCACCACTTCTCTACCCTTTCTCTCTCTATCCCTTCTTCTCTTTCACTTACTCTCTCTTTTCCTCCCTCTTGTGTCTTGCTCCCTTTTCTCTGTCTTTCTCTCCCTCCCCCCTCCACCCTTTCTACCCTATCTACCCTATCTCTCTCTTTCTCTCTCTCTCTCTCCCTCCTTCTCTTTCTCTCTCTACCCAACATCTGGTTCCACTGTGAAAAGTTCTGACTTGGTGAGTTTCACACCAAAGCCACTCTGGTTCACTTTGTTTACATTTTAAACATGTTATTATGCAATTTTGCAATGTTGACAGAACCTTTAGGACACTTCATGGCAGTAAACATTCTCTGGTTTTGGTCCAGTTCTACAGAAGGTGTAATAGACTGGCTGATATTGCAGGACAGAACTGACCATAAAGTCCATCTTTCACAGCCTCCGAAGGCCTCCAGCTTAGTGATGCAACAACATCACAGAAGAAAACATACCACACACACACACACACACACACACAAACAAACACACACCATTAGGAGAGCAAAAGACTGATGCTGAAACTCTGTCATGGACGAGGCCAAACTTCTAGAACATTTTGGGCCAATCATATAAAGCCATCATCGCCAACTAGACCGAGGGGGGCTTTCAGGTCAGATTCAGATAACAATAACGAAGGACCTCTGAAGGCAATAATTTGCAGTCTGCAGATCTCCAGTGTTGTGGGAGGAGAACTGTTCACAGTGGAGGTGAATGGAGCCAGATGTCTGCCTCTACAAACTCCTCACAGAAAGTTACTCCATGAACTTTTTATGGTTGTTTTGAGTAAAAAAGTTTTGAAAAGCTTTTGGTCCTAAAACTAAACCCATTCAAGGTGGTGTGATACATGCAGGACGTTATGAGGCAAAATAGTCCCCAAACAAAAGTGATTCAGTTCAGATTCACTAATTTACCATAATCAACATCTCAGATAAACACTCTTTACTGTGGATATAATATCTTTATAAACTATGTCACTATGTGTCTATAAATAAATAAATCAAGATCCTCACAATTTTATGGCAACATGCATCACAGAGTTAATCCCAATCAAATGAACAGCGATACACTAATGCTAATGACTCTGTGGACCTCCTTTCCTGTCCTGTTTTCCCCTTATCCGCACCCACTGTGCTATTGGTAGGGCCATCGTGTCTCTGCTAGCGATTCCCTGCAGGGGCCGGATGACCGATGGCAGGCCATTAGCACAGCGGTGCCATTAATTGCCACTGAGAGGTTACCAGCTTAATCCACTGAGCACAGAAGTGCAGTCTAAAACACTCAATGCCCAACGTATCACTTCCTAAAACACTCACTGCCTAAAGTATCACCTCCTACAACACTTGCTGCCCAGAGTAACGCCTCCTAAAACGCTCACCACCCAGTGTATCGCCTCCTATAACGCTCACCGCCCAGAGTATTTCCTCCTAAAACGCTCACCACCCAGAGTATCGCCTCCTAAAACAACTGCTGCCAAGACAAAGAAACTGTGTTTAGGCTGTGTTCTTTTTAGTATTTTGTTTAATTTTTTATCGTATTACGCCCATACAACAATGGGACTTACAGTTTATGACAGGGAAACACTCTGTGACATTAGAAACAACATCTCACACATTGTTTTTGATTCTTTTAAACCTGACCCGTCGTGGCCGGCAGAGATACTCCGGAGCGCGGACAACAAAGGACCTGAGAGCGAGAGTGGCTTTCCAACGGGACGTGAGGGACTGCAACACCTTGTGTTTTACTGAGACATGGCTGACCC
This sequence comes from Brycinus macrolepidotus, assembly GCA_037974445.1. Taxonomy (NCBI): domain Eukaryota; kingdom Metazoa; phylum Chordata; class Actinopteri; order Characiformes; family Alestidae; genus Brycinus; species Brycinus macrolepidotus. Next base: position 304 of record JBBPCZ010136193.1, on the reverse strand, counting down.
CCCTTGTACCGGACCAAGTGGTGACTCCGTCTGACTTTTTCTCCATGTTTCGCATGGACAGGACAGCAGAGGCTAACAAAACCAAAGGCGGGGGAGTATGCTTCATGGTAAACACTAAGTGGTGCGAGGCAAAGAGCGTCTCCGTTCTCTCCTGCTCCTGCTCACCTCATTTGGAGCATCTAACCATCAAGTGCCGTCCATTTTTTCTCCCTCGGGAGTTCAACTCTGTTATTACCACGGCGGTCTACATTCCACCTCATGCGGACACAGGTGCGGCACTGTCTGAACTACACGATGTGCTTGG
>JBBPCZ010136159.1:0-21441 GCA_037974445.1 Brycinus macrolepidotus | reverse complement strand
ATAAATCTGACTTTTTCTTTGCGTACGTCATTTTCGTCTTTTGATCGCACGTACACTTTTAGTATGAGTTCTACGCAAAGTTTTATAAATGAGACCCCAGGTCTTTGTTTACACCTGTGATTAGCTAATCTGGCTGAGACAGGATGCAGGTCAGGTGACAAGAAGGCAGCCAAGGAGGCGCAGAGGCACTTGTCTTTAAAGTTTAAGGAAGGAAAGGACAGCTACAGGAGAAAACTGGAACAAGGACTACAACAGAATTACAGCAAGTATGTGGAGGGGCATGAAGAACATCACTGGCTTGGGCCCAGCACTCACGGGACTGATGGTGATGAGGAGAGTTTAACCTGTTTTTAAACAGGTTTGACAGCAGACAACTTCCCAGCATCTCCAGCTCCAGCACAGCCTTCACGGCACCCAGTGCACCTGCTTCCTCTATGAGTGTCACTAAATGCAACTCTCCATCCTACCTCTCTCCTTCCCCCACCATCTTACCAGCTAGAGCCTCCACCCCCTCTCCTCCTGCCAATTAGGACTCTGACACCCATAGACCATCCATCACCATCAGTGAGGACAGAACTACGCAGACTCCATCCTGCCAAGGCACCAGGCCCAGATGGCATAAGCCCACAAGTACTGAAGTTGTGCGCCTCCCAGCTATGTGGAGTACAGCTGAGGATCTTGAGGCTCAGTTCCGAGAAAGTACCCATGCTGTGGAAAACATTGTGTCTGGTTCCTGTATCAAAGAGGGCACGCTCCAATGCCCCGTCAAACTACAGGCCAGCCGCACTCACCTCATACAGCATGAAGGTCTTCGAGAGACTGGTCCTGGACACCCTCCGCCCCATGGTTAGGCCAGCGCAAGATCCCCTCCAGTCCGCCTACCAGGCCAAGATTGGAATGGATGATGCCATCATCTACTTGCTGCACCGTACCTACAGCCATCTTGAAAAGCCAAGTGCATCCATGAGGATTATGTTCTTCGACTTCTCCAGTGCTTTAAACATCATTCAGCTAGCTTGGCTGTCTGATATGCAGGTTCATGCTCCCTTAGTTGCATGGATTATGGACTACCTGACTGATAGGCCACAGTACGTGTGGCTACAGAGATGTAAGTCTGACACAGTGCTTCGTAGCACTGTAGCTCCTCAGGAAACAGTTCTGTCACCATTCCTCTTCACCCTGTACACATCTGACTTCCAGTACAACACAGAGGGCTGCTATCTGCAGAAATTCTCAGATGACTCAGCAATAGTCGAAAGAATCGGAAGTGGGGATGACTTGGAATACAGGATGACTGTGGACAGTTTTGTGGACTGGTGTGAGCTGAATCAGCTGCAGCTCAACATCAACAAGACTAACAAACTGTTGGTGGACTTGAGAAGATCACAGTCTCCTGTCATTCCCCTGTCCATAAGTGGGGTGTATGTGGAGATTGTTCAGGACAACAAATACCTGGGTGTGCAGACTGACAACAAACTGGACTGGTCTAAAAACTGTCTGGCCACATACAAGAGGGGTCAAAGTAGTCTGTACCTCCTATGTAGACTATGTAACGCCATGTTGCGGATGTTCTATGAATCTGTAGTGGCCAGTTCCATTTTCTATGCTGTGGTATGCTGTGGTGGCAGCATGAAAGTGGCAAGCACAAAGAGACTCAACAAACTGATCAAGAAAGCCGGCGGGTGGGTGAGGAACTGGACAATGTGGAAACTGTGGCTGAAAGGAGAACATTGTCTAGAATTCAGTCCATCATGGACAATGCTGATCACCCACTCCACAGTGTGGTCACAGAACTGAGAAGTACCTTTAGCCATAGACTCACCACTATCATTATGTGTATGACTATGTACATTAGTTTTTGCTATGATGTGCAACAGTCTACCATGTGCAATCTTGTGCAAAGTTCTTATCAGGTACATTATCATTATGTGCAATTGTCTTACCATGTGCAGTTGTCTTATGTGACAATTTGTAAATGGGTGCTGAATCACTTCATTATGTGCCATATCACTACTTATGTCAATATTACTTGGTTACATTTACAGCAGATGCCCTTATCCAGAGTGACTTACAATCATTAGTTACAGGGACAGTCCCCCTGGAGCAACTGAACATTAAGTGTCTTGCTCAGGGATACAATGGTAGAAAGTGGGGTTGGAACCTGCAACTTTGTGGTCATTGGGTTCACAGGCAAATGTTTTACCGACTAGGCTATTACCACCCCCACTTATATACTACTACCACTTATATACCACTGATCTCTACTAAGTGCAATAACGTACTCCTAACTATCATCTGTGTTGTTAGAATTCATTTAACTGTAAGTTAAATGTAGTATTTATACCCAGTATTTATTTGTGTATATAGCATAGTGTTTTTTCATATTGAGGTTTTTATCTACATTTTTCTACATATTTAGATTTATTTAGACTTTATAGTTTATATTGTTCTCGTCTCTGTGTCTCTGTGTGTCTTTGCAGTCATTACATAAGCAACAGGATCAATAAAGTTTTCTGATTCTGATTCTGATATACATATAGGGTAATACTTCATAGAGAAGGGCAACACTTTGCAACACCTTCTAAGTAATTCAGACTTGTATGTAATTATGAGTGACTACATAAATATTTTTTGACAACTGATTGCCTTAAATGAATTGAATACAACTAAATCATAGAGATCAAAGACATACATTATGATTTGTCATTGAATAAAAGCATATGACAGCACTACATAAACACTGGTGTCACAAATACATAAAAGTAACAACTGGCTACAAAAAAATCCAGAATCACTCAGTTCAGTGGACCCCACAGGTTAGGTGGTTCCAGTCTAACCAAAAGCTGATCAAGTCAAGTAAGTTTTTATCATTTCAACCATATACCCATACACAGTGAAGTGAAACAACATTCTTCTGAGACCGTGGGACAGCCAAAACAACAGAATAATACACAAATAGAGTGTAAGTGCTTTAAAACACACAAATGACCAATGGTACAATAAGTATAGGGCAAGACAGCATTAAGTGCAGCCGGCAATGAACAGAGTAATAAGTGTGAGTGAATACAGTATTGTGTTGGATACTGTAATCTATCAGCCAAGCAGTTAAATTTGCAAAATGCAAACATTGAAAGCTGAAACCACAACCAGTCATTAACATTTTTATAAGTAATTCAGGCTGAACTTAAATATTAGTAAAATGCCACCAAACTCAAAATAAATTTTATTTGACAATAAGTCATGAAAAATAAGAAAAATAAAATCTAACTTTCAGAAATCAAATAACTGCTTAGAATGCTTTGAAACTCTGTCCTCCTCTTGGCTTTTTAATCTTCAAGTGAATAAAATCAAAGATTACCAGTTCCAGGAACAACTGAACATATCTGTCACATCTGGGCCGCCTCGGTCCCGCCTCCACCGGCCACGTCACAACAAAACGAGTACACAAATCCGGTCGCGTCCAGGATGACATCAGTACAGATGCCAGTGGCCCTTGCAGGAGGACTGCCCCAGTACCTCTTTCAGAAGCATCGGTCTGGACAATGAATGTATTCTCAAAGTCTGGATTGTACAAAACTGAGTTCTGACCAAAGGCGGTCCGAATATCATGAAAAGCTGCCTTGGCTGCATCAGACCACTGAAGTTTGTTTGGCGACCAGGAGCCCGCCACGTCAGTCAACAAAGTGGCTCTTGCCGAGAAATTAGGAATAAATCGATGATAGAAAGCAGCCATCCCGATGAAAGAACGCAATTGCCTCCTGGTCTGCAGCAAAGGGCAATTCTGAATAGCTTTCACCTTCTGTACTTGTGGCTTGACTACACCTCCACCAACAGTAAAGCCCAAATACTCAGTCTCAGGTTTTACAAAGTCACACTTTGAAGAGTTGACTGTAAGTCCAGCTGCCTCTAGGCGGCCCAGCACAATTCTCAGGTGTCTAAGGTGTTCCTGCCAGTTATCACTGTAAATGACAATATCATCAAGATAGGACAAGGCAAAGTCAGTCAAACCATTTAACAACTGGTCCATTAGCCTCTGGAATCGAGCAGGAGCCCCATGAAGGCCAAATGGGAGTACACAAAAATGGTATGTTCTCCATGGTGCTCGGAAGGCTGTCAGCTCTCTGGACTTTAAAGCTAGTGGAATCTGCCAATACCCTTTACAGAGGTCAATTGTAGTTAAATATCTGGCTTTCCCCAAAGGCTCGATTAATTCATCAATTCTTGGAGTGGGATAAGAGTCAAACTTGGTAACTGAATTTAAATATAGGAAATCAATACAGAAGCAAATAGTATCATCCTTCTTAGGAACCAAAACCACTGAATGGCACCACTCACTTTCTGATGGCTCAATAATGCCCAAGGAAAGCATCAAATCCACCTCCTCCTTCAGGGACTTCAGCAGCCGCTCTGGAATCCTATAACTCACCCTGCGCCCAACTGCATTATCCTTTAGAACAATCTCATGCTCGTAACTTCGTACGGCAAGGAATTTCTGAGAACACTAGGGATGTTATAAGCTCTCTCACCTGGGTTTATTTTTCTGGGGGAACGTGGTCCAAATTGGGACCTACTTTACTTGGCGCAGGCAGGTACTGTTCTTCCACTTCTTCATCGTCCTCCACTTTCCTGATCATCATTACCCTCCTCTTGTCGGGTTCTTCATTCCATTCCTTCAAAAGATTGATATGAAGGACTTTCCTCGAACGGTCTTGATTTGGAGGGCAGACCTCATACGTAGTAGGCCCTAGCTTCCGCTTCACTACAAATGGACCCTGCCATTTTGCCAGCAACTTACTTTTATGTGTGGGAAGCATGACAAGCACTTTCTGACCAGGCTCAAAACTGCATTCCTGAGCCATCTTATCATACCAGGTTTTTTGCTGTCGCTGAGCCTCTTGCATGTGCTCCTGTGCCAGAGCAGCCATCCTCTCCAGCCGTTCTCTCATCTGAATGACATAGGAGACAACATTAACAGTTTCCTTCTTGGCATCACTTCCTACCCAGTGCTCTTTCAACAGGCTTGGAGGTCCCCTTACTTCATGGCCATACAGTAATTCAAATGGTGAAAAGCCAGTTGAGGCCTGTGGCACCTCTCTATAAGCAAACAGTAGAAATGGCAGCCACTGATCCCAGTCAGTCCCTGTGTCACTGACAAATTTACGCAGCATCTGCTTTAATGTCTGGTTAAACCTTTCTGTGAGACCATCAGTCTGTGGATGATAAGGGGTTGTCCTCAGACTCTTGATTCCCACCAACTGATAAACCTGCTTTAGCAGAGTAGACATGAAATTAGTTCCACGATCTGTTAAAACTTCAGCGGGGAACCCAACACGTGAAAACAGCTGGATCAAACACTGTGCAATATGAGTTGCCTTAATAAACCTTAATGGAAATACTTCTGGGTATTTAGTTGCATAATCAGTAATCACCAACATGTATCGATTACCTGTTTTGCTCCTTTCCACCAGTCCCATAATGTCCATTCCTATTCGCTCAAAAGGAGTGCTTATGATTGGCAAAGGCTGAAGAGGAACTTTACCTGGGCCTCTTGGTGAAGTCTTTTGACACACGACAACTTTTACAGTACTGTGCAACATCCCGCAATCCCGGCCAATGAAAGTAGTGATGGATCCGGTCAATGGTCTTTGTCTTCCCCAGGTGGCCAGCCAAAGGAATAGAGTGTCCCAGAGACAACACTGCCTCCCAGGCACCCTTGGGAACCACCAGCTGCTTTACATCTCCACACTGTCGGTAGAGTATACCGTTCTGCAAAAAGGTTCTTTCACCATTAGAAGTTTCCACTTGGTCTCCGACATCACACTGAGCAGTTTTTAACCAGGTTGCCTATGTTGGATCTGCCTTTTGTAACTCTTCAATGTTAGAGGGCAACTGTACATTTAACGGCAACTCAGGATAACTCAGTCCTTTCTTATGGTGTGCACTGTATTCAAGCTTTTCTTGAATTCTTTGTCTGCGTGACTTCTGAGATTTAGCTAGCATTGGCTCTAAGACTCTAAATCAAAGAAGGGTAAAGCACTCAAAGATTCCAACTGCTCAGTTTTTGATTTAGACCTCGTCACTACTACATTACAGATCTGTTTGCAATGTAGCAAGTCCAGAAGAATAGGTAAATCATTGTCAAGTATCACTGGGAATGGTAGGTTGTCAGCAACACCAGTCTTTAACAAATATTGTTGGTTTCGTACTTTCACATATAAATCAGCAGTAGGGAGTAGTTTTTGATCCCCATGAACACAGCAAACTGGAATTTGGTCATCAATGCGTATTACATAATAAGGTACAAATTGCCGATCTACCAGAGTTTGATCACTGCCAGTGTCTATTAGTGCCTTCAACCTCTGACCATGTATTTCCACCGACACAGTCTTCACTGTTATTTTAGGATTAACTGGCTTTTCTAACAACCGTCTGGGCACAAAGCAAGCTTGTGTAAGTTTGGCTGAACTTTTAGGACACCTTGGCTTAGTATGACCTTCCTTTCCACATAAATAACAGATAGGCACCCTCCTCTGCCATGGTCTCCTGCGCCTCCCTTAAAAGTAGGCTTACTGTCATAATGCTTCTGGTGATATTGCACTGATTTGTAACTCTTGCCACTATCCTTTCCCACTTTCCATGCTGCAAAATCCAAGGCTGTTTCTTTTTCCGGGCTGCTACATACACCTCAGCCCACCTGGCAGCTTCTCGCGCTGTGGAAGGATCATGTTCCCGTATCCATACCTGCAACTCAGGGCACACCATTTTCAAGTATTGCTACAAAATAATCATCTCTCCAATATCTTCAATACTTTTACCTTTCGGTTGCATCCATTCCAATAAGCTCTTTTAACTGTACATAAAGTTCTTTTGGACTTTCATCTGGGTAGACCTCTAGGGAACGAAACTGCTGCCGAAACGTTTCAGGATTAATATCAAACTTCTTTAAGATGCCTTCTTTCACCTTGTCATACTCAACAGAGTCTTCCATATCCATGTTAACATGGGCACTTCTTGCCTTGCCGGTGAGCAAGGGAATTAAACGCATTGCCCAATCTTCAAGCGGCCACTGGCATGCTAATGCAATTTGCTCAAAAGTTATAAGAAAATGTTCAACATCGTCCTCATCTGTCACTGTCTGTAATTTTGGTTGTTGAGCATAATGGTACTGACCTGAAAAACTTTGATGGGGTGTACTTTGCCTTTCAATTCCTCCTCCTGACTGAGACATTTGAACTGGCTGATCCCCCTGCTGCCCAAGGCCAACTGGGTCAAAAGAACTGACATCTGGTACTGGGGTAGTACGTATGTGGACTTCATGTTGGAGCAGGCTAAATTGATGTTGAAGGTTCCTGAGCCTTTGCTCTTGTTGCAATGCCTCTTTCTCACGTCGGGCCTCCCGGGCCTCCTGCTGTGTAATATGAGCGCGCAAGATGTCCGTTAATTTTTGCAAAGATGATTCACTTCCTTCCTGTGTCCCAGGTGCCACTGCGCCTTCATTAGCCAACTCCTCACCCTTGTCTTGGGGCTCCTCCTAAAAAGTGTTTGGCTTCTTGCTGCCCCCTTTGCCACGCATCATGGCAAAACCCAAAAAATAAAGCAAAAAAAAAAAACAAAAAAAAAAACCTGACTTCTCACTGGTATGGTCCAAAACAAAAAAAAGAAATCCCACTTCTGATACCACTTGTCATGGACCAAGCAAAAGAACCAGCGGAGTCCGAATTTTAAAATGTCAAAAATTTCTTTACTTACAAAAATCAGCAGCAACTCAACATAAAGCAAACATAATAAGCAGAGTAACAAGTCAAATCAAACACCCAACTGCCACATGTCAAACAAACATTCTCCCACCACCAACACAAAGACACCACTTATAGTGGGTGATCAGGCCACTAAACAAAACATAGGGGAAACAAACAACACTACCAACATCAAGACAACACTAAAACATGTGAACAGCTACCAAACCAAAAATCTAAATTAAATGAATACAATAAACAATAAAGCAAAACTCAAATGAATACAACCACTACTTTACAACTTAAATACTAAAGAAAATAAATCAGCCCCCCCGGTTTATTTTTTTCAGTGGATGGTTGGGTCCAGTGTTGGTCTGCAACAATCAAGGTATAGGGGGAGCTCTTTCACCAACACCAGTTGACCTCAACCCATGGGTTGGCACAAAAAAAAGAAAAGAAAAGAAAAGAATTAGACAACTGAAATCAAATGAAATATGTGCACCTACCCAAAAAACCTGTCAGAAAAAAGGGTTTGGGCAAAATTATTAGCCTCATAATTTGCAGAAGGATAGTGAGGAAAATTTTCATGGGAAAGGTGCAACAAGCAAACTGATGAAGCTCTGTTTTTTGGTTCAGTATTTTAAACATGCAAGTTGTATGTTTAAATCAGGTCAAATTTAATTTCTTTCTGCTGGCGTAGGAAGATATGGGTGCCATTAAATGTGCTGAGTAGCTAGAGGGAAGCCCCCTTTGGAAACAATTCCCTCATTTCATCCGCAGCTGGCATGGACAGGGGCACTTAGGACAGGTTGCAGGTTGTAGTTTAGAAAGCAAAGCATACGAGCAGCAAAACTGATCAACCAAGACTCTCCAGAGGGAACACATTAAAATGGAAAATCGACTCCATCTGGATTTGAAAATCCAATTTGTTGTAACATAGTAACATGGTTCTTTGACCACTATAAGGAACTGCTTTTCTTAGCCCAAGGCATGAACCTGTACCCTCCACATCCCTATAATCAGGTGTTTTTTTTCCTATGGAAAAAAATTCCAGCTGTTTTTTTCCACCCAGATAAAAGTTAATTGATTTGGATTCTAATCTCTTTTCAGATGTGTCAGGAACAAAATAAAAAAAGAAAAGGAAAATGAGAAACTGTTTTCTCATTTCTCAAGTGTGGGGGTTCAAAAAATCCCCTTTCTTTGTCCCCTGTGATCTGGCAAAATCTCAAGGCTGTTTTTGCCGATTAGGTCTTTGGTGTTCTCAGCTGAATGCCTCTTTTATTGTAAGTGGGAGGGTTTTTCTCTGCTTGACTTTGGAGAAAAAGAGTGTGAGAGGGCCTGGGATGCCAGCGATCAGCCACCCAGCTCAGCTCTGCCTCAGTCTCCTCTTCTCCTGGAGGGGCTGACGTTGAGCCAGACTCAACAGATGACCCGCACAATCACTGCAGCACCTGAAAATGAAATTGCCTCCCCTGAGTTCCCACCATCACTGAGCTTTCCTGTGTCTGCGTGCAGAAAAAGACAAGAGAGAAGGACAGGGACTGTTATAATCACACGTTTCTGCACCATGCCACACAGTCTGCTATATGTTCAGATGAATTATATATGGAAGTGAAATATTAATGCCATACATAAGTGTATGACAGGCTAGAAGACTGTATTTGTTGTGCCTCGGGACTTCTACTTTCTTTGAGTAACTCTAAGTGTTGAAGGCAGTAATAAGCTGACTTATTAAGCCATGGCTCACAGTAATTTGACTTTAAGTCTAAGTTAAAATTGACTAATGACTAATGTCTAACTGATGTATGATAAAGAATATTATAAATTCATGAACATGATCATTCCAGGTAATATATTCTCATTGTTTCCAATAACCAGCCCGTAGTAATCCTTGTTGATTGTGACTTCATGTGACTGTTCCGGTCAGCGGCCGAAAGAGGCCGCTATTGTTTCAGTTTATAGGAAGACCCTTGTTTTGACACATTTCTGTTTATTACCTTCACATGTTCTGTCAGCTATCTTGTGTTTGTGTGTAAAGTGATTGTGTTTAGTCATTGGTTCTTGTCTTAGTCGGTTATGTATTTAAGTTCCAAGGATTGGCGTATCGGTTGTCGGTCCACCCTCACGCTACCCCTCATCTACCCCTTTAGTTTGTACCAGCCCTTTGTGTTTGAGATCTGCTTTTGTGTTTTTGTCCTCGATCTGCTTTTGAGTTTTGCCTAAATAAAGTATCTAAAATGAACCTCTGCGTTTGCGCCTCCCTGCCCTACTGGTATGATGGCGGAGTGACAGATGGACCGACCTAATCCGGAGGTGCAGTGAGGTCCACCGCGGGCTTGTGGGCTGGTGTGTGCCCGCAGGACGAGGAGAGCTGATCTCAGCAGTGGAGGGAACCAACGTGGTTGAGTCGGTTCTCCATTATGGAGTTGCTGGGCAGATTCAGCTCCAAGGAGGAGGATGTGGCAGATTCGGACTACTGGGGCGACTGGTTGTCGGAGCCAATCCTGGCTCTGGGGGTGTGACTCAGACCCGACTCGCCTTGCGAGGTGGCTCCCGTGCTGGCCCGGCGAACCTCCCCTGCAGCCACCATGAGCTCACGTGATCGCACCCATAAAGAGGCAGCTGCCCCCACACGAGTGTCAAAGCCAGCGCAGGAGCTAGCCCCCAAGCCAGCAGAGAGACAGCGGCACTGACGCCAGTCCCGAGAATGAGGACCCTGCACACGCTGGCTCTCCGGGCACTGCCCACGCAGGCTCCAAGGACCCGGGTCTCCGTTTCTGCTCCCAAGTTCCAGTCCCAGACACTGCAGCCCAAGTTCCAGTCCCAGATGCTGCAGCCCACCCAGAGTGTGTTCGTTAAGCTGCAGGGTGTGTTCTTGAAGCTGCAGAGTTTGTGCGTGAAGCTGCAGAGGGTGTTCGTGAAGCTGCAACCCCAGAGTGTGTTTGTGAAGCTGCAACCCCAGAGTGTGTTTGTGATGCTGCAGCAGCCCCAGTTCCAGAAGCTGCAGCCCTCGTCTCTGTTTCCCAAGCTGCAGTCTCCGCTCCTGCTCCCAACCAGGGGCTGACTTGGCCGCCACATATACCACAACCACCCTGGAGGGGACCAGGCCCCCCTGGTCCTCTGGAATTGTGCCTTTGAAGGAGGGGGGTTTTCCCCAGGAAGTTTTTAGGGGGGGTCACGGAGGTCCCAGAGGACACGGAGTCCTGGAGGACACGGAGGGGCTCCAAGGAGGGGGCTCGGTCCAGGAGGACACGGAGGGGCTCCATGTAGGGGCCTCGGTCCCGGAGGACACAGAGGGGCTCCATGGAGGGGGCTCAGTCCTGGAGGGCACAGAGGGGCCTTATGAGGGAACCCCTCGGACGGTGGGACCCACGGGTTCTGCACTTTGCCGCCGCCTACCCTGCCTCCGCCCATTGTTGGGCTTGTGGGTTCCTGGCGCCCTGGTGTTGCACCCTGGGGGGGGGGGGTACTGTGACTGTTCCGGTCAGCGGCCGAAAGAGGCCGCTATTGTTTCAGTTTATAGGAGGACCCTTGTTTTGACACGTTTCTGTTTATTGCCTTCACATGTTCTGTCACCTGTCTTGTGTTTGTGTGTAAAGTGATTGTGTTTAGTCATTGGTTCTTGTCTTAGTTGGTTATGTATTTAAGTTCCAAGGACTGGCATATCAGTTGTTGGTCCACCCTCACGCTACCCCTCATCTACCCCTTTAGTTTGTACTAGCCCTTTGTGTTTGATGATCTGCTTTTGTGTTTTGGCCCTCAAGCCACCTTTGAGTTTTGCCTAAATAAAGTATCAAAAATGGACCTCTACATTTGCACCTCCCTGCCCTACTGGTAAGATGGCGGAATGACACTTCAGCAATGAAGCAAAGAATTGTTGATCAACCTGAACTTACAAATGCAACGGTGAGAGTTCAAGATTCAAGATTCAAGATTCTTTACTTTGTCGCATAGTTATACAAGTACAACACACAGTGAAATGTATCCTAAACCACTCCTTTTTTATAACTGTGCAACATTATAAAATATATACAAATTTAAATTTAAAAACAAATCTAAAGAAAGAGTAAAACAAACATGGAACACAAGTTAAAGCTAAAATATGAAAGCTAAATTAGAGTATTTAAGGTTATAAGTTATAGGTGAAGCAACAGTCTGGCAAAAAGTGCATCATGCCATATTAGCAAAGCAATGTAAACAGAAATGTAAACAGAAGTGTAAACAGAAGTAAGGACCTGAATAGCATCATGTAATGTTGTAATAATAAATAATGTACAGTTATGAAATATGACAATGAATATGAAAAATGACTATTAATATGATATGACACCCTGAGGTGCTGTATCAGTCCCTTAAGGTAATGCTATGAGGGGAGGGAGACATGTTCTGGTTTAGGAGACGAAGGGCCTGAGGATAGAAGCTCCTCTTGAGTCTCTCTGTTTTGGCCATGATAGTATGGAACCTTCTGCCTGATTGCAGAAGTTGAAACAGTCCTTTAGAGGGGTTGGACAAGTCCTTTAGGATCCGAGCTGCTCAGGACCTACATCTCCTGGTGTAAATGTCCTGCAGGGAAGGGAGAGCAGATCTGCAGCAACGTTCTGCAGCATGGATCACTCTCTGAAGAACTTTTCGGTCCTGAGCATAGCTATTCCCATGCCAGGATGTGATGTTCTGTGTTGGGACCCTCTTCACAGCACCTGAATAGAAAGTCCTAAGGATCACTGAAGAGACCCCGAACTTCCTCAGTTGTTGCAGACGGTACAGGTGCTGCCTAGCCCTTTTGGACTGGACCTGAATGTGTTCAGTCCATGTCAGGTCTGAGGAGATGTGAATGCCGAGATGCTTGAAGGACAGCACCTTCTCCACTGGACCTCAGTTGATGACGAGGGGCTTGTAGTCTCGCTGCTGTCTCCTTCTGAAGTCCACCACCAGCTCTTTGGTTTTGCAGACGTTCAGCTGGAGGCAGTTGTCCTGACACCATGATGCTAGGTTCTTCACCTCGTCCATGTAGGCCGTCTCATCGTTGTTGGAGATGAGGCCCAACACCACCGTGTCATTGGCAAACTTTACAATGGTGTTGGAACCATGAGTGGCCACACAGTCAGAAGTGTAAAGGATATACAACAGTAAGGTAGTACGCACCCTTGTGGTGGTCCCGTATTGGTGGTGTTGCTGTCTGAGACCCACCTCCCCACCCTCACCAACTGAGATCTGCCAGTGAGAAAATCCAACACCTTTGCACACAGATGGCTGTCCTAGATCCCTCAGCTTTGTGAACAGTCTACCGGGCACTTTTGTGTTGAACGCTGAACTGTAATCTCACATAGTTACCCTGTTTCTTGTCCACGAAGCTGAGAGTGGTGTGCAGGGCATGCGAGATGGCATTCTTTGTGAATCTGTTGGGTCAGTAGGCAAACTATAGCAGGTCTGTGGTGCCAGGGATGGAGAAGGAGATTATGTTCTTCAACAGCCTCTCGAGCACCTTCATGACCGAAGTCAATGCAACCAGCTGGTAGTCATTCAGGCATAAGGGCTTGTTCTTTGGCACAGGGACGATGGTGGATCTTTTGAAGCACATAGGGACCATGGACTTCGCCAGGGACTCACTGAAGATGGAGGTGAACACACCTGCTAGCTGGTCAGTACAGCAACGCAGCAGACGGCCGGTGACACATCTGGACCCGCTGCTTTCCTGATGTTCAATCTCCTCAAAATGGGCTTAGAACTCAATAAGCTCAATGGCGAATGCAGAGTCGGCATTGATCGTCGTGGTGGCTTTGTAGTCCGTGATGGTGCACAGTCCATCCCACATGCTTCATGTGCCGCCTTGGTGGAAGTGAGACTTCACATGCTCCTGGTACCGGCATTTGGTGTCTCTCACTATGCACTGTATGCCATATGATGCCGCTTTGTAGGCGCTCATATCGCCGGTGGTGAGACCAGCGTTACAAGTTTCTGGTTCGGGAATGACTTGACTCTCACCGTAGGGAAGTTCTCCTCTGCTAGCATGCTGACAAAGCTAACTGCTACATCTGTAAACTCGTTGATGTCGTCCACGCATGACCATAATATGTTCCAGTCTACGTCATTGAGCACGTGCTGCAGCGTAACTTCTGAATGGGCAGACCAGTGTTGCACCTCCCTCATGACTACCTCATCCCTACCTATGCTTTGTTTATACTGAGGGATAAGGAAGATGGCGTTGTGGTCAGACTTTCCAAAAGCTGGATGGGATACAGCTTCATAGCCCTGCTTGTACACCATGTAGCAATGGTCCAAAATTCTAGCTCCCCTCGTCGAACACGTAACGTGTTGGTTAAAGTTCGGCATAACTTGTTTAGCATGTAAAGGTTTGCTTTATTAAAATCTCCTGCTACAATGAGCACTGTGTCCGGGTGTTTGTTTTGAACCACACTCAGCACATCATGCAGTTCAGACAGAGCCATAACTGTGTCTGCATGGGGTGGGATGTAGACTGCCATGGCGGTGACCGAGGTGAACTCGCGAGGCAGGTAGAAAGGGCGACACTTAATGCTCAGGTTTTCCAAATGAGGTGAGCAGCCGCTGGAGGGAGTAGAAACGTTCCTGGCATTGCACCACCTGCTGTTGACCATGAAACACACTTCTTCACCTTTAGCTTTGTTTGACTCTGCCGTTCTGTCCATGCAGAACACTGAGAAAGAGTCCAATGGAGTTACAGCATGGTCCGGCACAGTGGGGGTCAGTCATGTCTCAGTGAAGCACAGAATGTTACAATCCCTCATGTCTCGTTGGAAAGTAACTCTGGCCCTTAGGTCGGCCAGCTTGTTCTCTAGTGACTGTACATTAGCCAGCAGGATGCTAGGCAGTGGTGCATGGTGGGCTTGCTGTCTCAGCCTGTTGCAGACACCAGCACATGTTCCCCGGCATTTCTTTGTTCTACGCCTCAGGCGAGCGTCGCATCCATTGTTGTTGTTCGAGCCACGCAATATCTCAGTTGGCCATAATGGGTCGGGTTTAAAAGTGTCCGAAATGACGTGTGCGAAGTTATTACCGATGTTAAGAAGCGTTCTGCTATCATAAACTGTTAAACCAGCTGACTTTGGAATGTGAAACAAAACAATAAATAAATAAAAAACTAAAAAAGACCACAGTCTGTGCGGAGCGGTCAGGAAGGCGTCTGGACGTGGCCGTGCCATCCCGGTACCCCCGGTACATCCTGGTAGTTATTGTGATTGTGGAACATCCATTGTAAGGAATACTGAATAAAACTCTGCAGGTCAGTGAGATTTCTGCATGAATATGTAATATTCATGTAAATACATATATTGCAAAAGAATATTTTAGACATGTTAGACAATGTTGTGAAACACACAAGATTATACATTTACTTGTATGCAGAGTAAAACTCATCCAACCTTTTTTACACAGTAAAAAATGTAAAAATGTAAGACTTCTTTTTTGTTTGTTTATTATTTTACTACATATACTTCTGTACCGCAACACTACCTGTCGTGTCGCCACAGAGAAGGAGGACACAGATGCAGGAGTAACGAAACACAAATAGCTTTTAATCACTCAAAGCACATAAACAGTCACTTGACAACACCATGCTAAGAAGCACTGAAACACAAGCAGTCTCTCTCCTTCTTGGCTACGTAGAAGGGACACGTTCAGTTGGAGGTTGGGTCCTCCACTCCAACTGGACTGGACCCGATGCAGTTCACGCTCCCATCCAGGAGCTTTAGGAAACACTAGGATGCAGACGCTCCACACTGTGCAGGAGCTACGAGGGGTAATCCCAGCCTGAGGGCGCTTCAGCCTCGCTGGTTAAGACTACAGAAACACGAAAGACAGAGATAGCCAAATCAAAGTTCACATGGTAAATATCAATCAGAAGGACTTCTTAATACTCCGGAGACAGGGCTTCTCCTCAAGCAGCCAAGATAGTCCATAAGCCAAACTCGAGAGAGTAAACACCATGAAGACGGAGGATCTATGAGGGTGACCACACACCAGACTGCTGGACCGGCTGGGGTTTTAAAGACAGAGACACAAGGGAGTGGGATCACAACAACCAGTCAGAAACACAAGACAATAATCTCTGAGTTAACTCATTAGGGGAGACACCTGGAGACACACGGGAAAGCCTACTTACGTAATCAGAGGGGGAACACGAGGGCTGAACCTAAAACAGGTGCGCTGCCTAGCCTGACAGGAAAACCCTAGCTCAGTAGTCCGGTGACTGTGACCACTGGGGGCGTGGCGGAGGTGGCACAGATGTGACACTACACCTCTAGCCAAAACTTTGCATTAGGCATGGTGACTTTAGCATCATGTGTGGCTGCTCCAAAGCATCCCATTTTATTGTCAGTGTTATTCTATGGAGATGAAATGCCTATGTCAGCAATGGGTGCACCTCAAAGAAGGTGAATTCTCTATTTGGAAAGGGTGTCTGAACACTTCTGCATATTATTACTAGATTATTACTGCAGTTATTACTATAAGGAAATACATTTAGAGATGGAATTATTATAGATGATATTATTATACATTACACATACTACTTCAACTCAATTGCAAATTTTCTTAAATTTTAATGCTACTTTGTGTTACTGTTTAATATGCCTTTTTACTCTCCTTTCTCTATAAAGACATGCAGACAATAAAACGACACTCAGCTACTGTCTTTTCACTCGTGTTCACCTACTGTGACTGCACATCTTCCAGTGTCTACATTTAGGATCTGCGCTGTTTAGGTAGGAGGTACATGACATTTAGGATCTGCAATGTTTAGGTAGGAGGTACATGACATCCACGTGAATCCCAAGACCCAGCAGAACATTACCCATAGCATCATACTGCATCTGCTGGCTTACCTTATCTTCTTCCTGTAATGCATCCTAGTTCCATTTAATCCCCAAGTAAGGGATGCATACACATTCAGCCATCCACATGATATAAAATAAAACAGAATGTATCAGACCAGGCCACCTTCTTCCATTGCTCCATGGTCCAGCTGTGATACTCACATGCCCCATAGTAAGTGCTTTTAGCGGAGGACAGGGGTCAGCAAGGGCACTCTGACCAGACAGTGACTGCGCAGCCCCATACGTAGGAAGCTGTGATGCACTGTGTGTTCTGCCATCTACTAACCACTGCATACAGCAAACATGACCTACCATTTTGAAAATGATCTGGACCAGTGGTCTAACCATCATAATTTGGCCCCCATCAAAGTTGCTTAGACCCCGTACACTTGCCCATTTTTCCTTCTTCCAACACATTAACTTTAAGAACTGACTGCTTACTTGCTGCCTAATATGTCCCATCCCCTTGAGAGGTGTCATTAAAATCAGTCCCCAAAGGTGAAAAAAGCTGCATCTGCTTAACTGATCCATTTTGCACAATTGTTTGCTGTGCTTGTAGCCCACCTGTTTAGAGAGATGCAGGCAATAGGGCATAATTAGGGTGGATATATCAAAGAGGTTCATGCCTGAAATTATATTAAAATTAAACAAATACACATTGCAAAATGTATTATACAAGGAGAAAGAAAAGGAGTCCATAAAATTCTATTTGGTGCTGTCTAATAAAAATGCACAGAGCCTAGTTATGTTTTGCTAAATTGAATTATTAAAACCAAACATTGTACCAAATGTCACTAATCCATGTCTATAAAAACTGCCATCTCTGTGTCCCTGTCAAATTATAATGCTCCTGCAGGAAATCTTCCATAAGTAGGACACAACTTCAACTTAGCAGTAACAGCAGGAGCCAAGCTCTCCTTAAGCCCCACTCTTTCATTTCACTTGTTCTTATCCTTTCTTTTTTGATTATTCCTCTATATCACTCATTTAGTTGGTGGGACTGCATGCCCCTTCAGGATATGAAGTATAAATTATTTGGTTATTAATTTCTAATTGATTAGAACTGATGGCCAGACATAGCTGGTGTATAGTCAGAGGTGGGATACTTTTGGGCTCTGGATTTATGGTCCTCTCTTTTGGGAGATAATTATCCTGCATATTTTATGCTGTCATTTTTATTTGCACCAGGAGTAGAGTATTTGTGCCTATTCCAACAGACAGAATACTCAAATAATGCCAGCACACTAGCTGTCACTTAAAGGCCTTGACTGAATCAGGGAAAGCAGTGACGCAGAGGCCCTGTGCTTTACTCACCTGACCAATTAGATGAGAGAAGTGCACAAGATGGAGACTGCCTTAAGGAGCAGGTACTGGCCATGAATGTGCCATGTGGCTGTTGCTAGGCAACAACATCCTATCTGTTGTTGAGCAAACTTGTTGCCAGTGAGGCTGTTTTTTTATTTGTATGAATTGCTGGGAATGTGTGTGCTCCGATAAGGGGCAATGCTGCAGAGAAAAAAAAATTGGGATGCTTGTAGTACCGACAACACACATCTTCAAAAATAATAATGACAAAACAGATGACCATCAAGCAGTGGGTAAACAGAAGCACAAGGCCACTCTAATTTATAACAAAACACTTTTCAGAATCTTAGCCAAGAGCAGCGAACCATGTGCAGTCAGCTCACCTTGATGAGTCTGATGAATGCTCAGTCTGTGGCACAGACATAAATGAACAGTGTCTTTACGGGTGGGTGATGTAAAGGGATCAGAGCGGGCCAGTGATATATTCTTGTTGGCTAGGGCCACAGCACAAGCAAAAAGGATAATAGAAATGCCATTAAAGACATCCATGCACGGAGTAGGGAGCCAAAACATGCTAGACATATCTAATAGAGAAACATTGGACAGAAGGACTTTCATGCATTGCTTTCAGTAGTTGCAATGCAACATCATTTTAAATTAAAATTCAATGGGTTTTTTTGCTTGTTTGTTTGTTTGTTTGTTTTATAAATGGTGAGGTTCTGGAATGCTAATTAGTGGTGAATCTGGTACATCAATGGGTAGGAGAGGGACTGGCTGTGTGTGTGTGTGTGTGTGTGTGTGTGTGCCCGGTATGCAGTAACATGGCTTGTGCTGAAAATCTTTCTGGAATTTAACAGTTTAGTCAAATGTGCAATATTTTGTTGGAGATTATGGAGATGCAGAGTTTGGTAACACTTTATTGAAGGGCTACATGAAACCTACTTATGTATTTTATGACATAAGTTCACATTAACATTTATAAAGGTTTATTCCGACAAGCATCGCTTGTCAAAAAAGCTACTTTAGATTTACCTCTAAAGTATAATGACAACACATGCTTGTTGGAATATGTCTTTATAAATGTCCACATAGTTGTCATAAAAGGCTTTTGTAGATATCATGTAGCCTTATGAATGCTACCCTTCAGTACAGAATTTACGTTTACGTTTTTTTTGTGACACAAAATTACAGATCATCACTCAAAATTATCTCATTTTTGAAAACCAAATTCCAAACTGGCATGTAGCTGATCTAAACTTGTATGACTTTAAAAGGAAACGTAGCATTCCTTACTGATAAATACAAGCACTAAAGAAATAATTCAAGACATGACTGTAATGTTTAAAAAAAATAGTTATCACCTGCTTCTAGAATAGCATAAAGTTAACTGTGTATCAAAATTTTGCAGATCTAGAATTCCATTTACAGGGAGATGGAGGAGTGAAATCGCAGACGTTTGACAATGACAAACATCATGTGCGAGTATTTGATTTTAGAATACTGTAAAAATATTTAGAATAATGCCAGCGTGTACAGCTATTAGATTTAATTGGTTTTCAGTCAGTGAGAGGACTGTGTGATCAGTATGGCTGGGGAAATGTAATCTGGGCTCATTTCTCAAAATATGACAAAAGCTAGACTGAGTTTAAAGGTAAAGCTAGAGGGGTTTAAAGGTGCAAGCAGACTCATTGACTAGATTCAAGGCTGTTTGATGCAACTGGCATCAAGTGATGATGAAACATTACAGTAGCTTTGCAATAATCCTAAAACAGTATTATTGTAGTCTCAAAGACATGCATACATTCCAAATATTTCCTAGCATTTTCTATTTGAACACAACATTTCATTAATCTGCTTTTTAAAACCTAACTAACCGGTGTTTTTTTGTTTCTTTGTTTGTTTTTTGTAATTAACACATTAAAAATTGTATCAGTCCCACAACCCACAGCTGCTCAGATCAAAGGAAGTTTCATATCATGGCAGTGTCTCCTGGACCCTGTGCTAAACGAGACCTATGCCAGTTTTGCCAGGCGCTGACTGATCACAGGAAGCAACTGCACTTTGTAATTCAGCAGAGGACAGAGCAGAGTCTCTCTCTGTCTTTCTCTCTCTCTCTCTCTGTCTCTCTGTCTGTCTCACTCTTCCTCTCTCTCTCTACCTTTCCCTCCCACACTGTGTGTATCCTAACCGTCAAGGCTTAAAATAGAAATTTAAAAACCTCCCATAAACATATAACTGCCTGTTTGTTTCTTTGTTTTCTTGTTCGCCTCTGGTTTAGTGTCTGGCATGATGGTATACTATATTTATTGTTACACTGCATCCGCTTCACTATTTTTGAGCTCACACTGTTCTTATAGGAAGGGATATTTTCATCTAAAAAAAGGAAAAAATGCCAAACAAACAAACTTCCTTGCCTCTTCAAGCCCAAGGGAAGAGATCAACTTCTGCTCTGGCTTCCTGATGCATTTTGAGCAGATAAGTTTTGAGCAGTTTTAATAAACTGGAAGTAGTTAGAAGTAGTCAGTAGTCAGCATATGTTGGATAGAAACTTTGACATAAATATAAATGAAAAGCTGTATTGGAGCCCTCTTAGTGTTTTAAAAGTATGTGGAATTGCTGTCAAAATGTAAAAAAAATCAAAATTGTGTCTCATTGAAACAAGCATTTTTGTTTGTCAGTACAAGAGGAAATATCTCCTTGCGATTTAAATGTGATGAAAAGTCATTGTTGTCTTGTGTCTGTAGAAAGAAGAAAACATCTTTTAAAGGCATTGAAACTAATAAACGGGATCCTCAAACTTTCAACTTCTACACTGAGCTAAGTATGTGTTGTTTTTTTTGTTACTGCTACAGAAAATGTGCTTCACACCTATACCTGTTCACATATCCTACAGGCCAAGAAGATATATTTCCCATTGGCGTGGGAGAAACCACAGTAACCTCTCTCAGCTGCTTTTTTCTCCACAGCCTTCTACAGTGGTTCATGGTGGTCTGTGGAATTGCCAATCCTGCATCAAGAAAGCTGACTTCATCTCTGGACTGGTGTCTCTCCATTCGTTCCACTTCCTGGCCCTCACAGAGACCTGGATCACACCGGAGAACTCCGCTACTCCAGCCGCTCTCTCCTCCGCCATGTCCTTCTCTCACTCTCCTCGCACTACCAGCAGAGGAGGGGGTACAGGTCTGCTTCTCTCACGTAGATGGCGTTTTATGCCTCTCAGTCTTTCCCAGCTCAACATCTCATCCTATGAATTCCATTCTGTTATTATAACATATCCAACTAAGCTCTATATCATTGTCCTTTATCACCCACCTGGCCCTCTGGGTAACTTAATCAATGAACTGGACGTCCTCCTGAGCTCATTTCCAGATGACGACCCTCCACTCATCCTCCTCGAGGACTTTAATCATCCAGGTGACAAGTTGAAGACCTGCGAGCTTGCGATGCTCCTATCTTCCTTCGGCCTATTCCTCTGCGAGTCTCCTCCGACCCACAAAGCAGGCAACACTCTCGACTTAGTATCAACCAGATCACTTCCTATGTTCAATATA